>JBAPLH010001534.1:0-11497 GCA_037897445.1 Ceriops zippeliana
GATGGTTCATTGGCATTGATTTCACAACTAATAATTTAATCATATAAGCTAGTTTCATATGTGCTTTGCAATAAAAAATAGGTCTTTGGGGCTAAGAGCAATCCTTTTTAGCTTTTTGCAGAAATATAGATAATTCTATACAATGACTCATGATGTTTAAGCCAATTGTACGATTAGGACGGACAACGAAACCAAGCGGATATGAAATGTTTCTTCTTTGGATGATGCAAAGAAAACAAATTTAGAAGTTTTAATGGTGTTTAAGACTTTTTTTGATTTATCTGACTTATACTAGATCAGTTTATGCCATATTTAGTTAATATTGATGCATCAGTTTTATTGTATTGAAAAGTGTGTTGCGATATCAAAAAAGAAAACTCAACTGACTGACTAGATAATGATGGGAGAGTCTCTTACTCCTTTTCCAATGGGATTTTCTCTAACATTGACATAGCAATGAGAATATGCTAATGAAAAGATCAATGACACTATTGTTTTGTTGGAATCGAATGAATCTCATTGGAATAGAGAGGTTCATTGGCATTGATCTTTCACAATGAATTATAGTCATTATAAGCAAGACACAAAAGATAGTTTCATAGTCTTTGCATAAAAAATGGTCTTTCTTGGAACGCAAGAGCGCTGAATCCACTTTTTAGCTTTTTGCCGAATTTGAATATATCATTATTCATGACTGTTAAAAACATTACTTAACATTAGTACGGAAAGCAAACCAAGAGAGGAATGACTGCTCTTTTGAGAATGAAATAAGTAAACACATTAGAGTTTTATATGGTTTTTTTACACTTGTTTATTTAAAGTAATATACTAGATTAGTTTCTGCCATAGTTGTTAATTTTATTCTGAATCGTTGTATTACCAAAGTGTGTTTGAAGAATATAAAAAAGAGACATTCATTGACTAGAAATGTATGGGGAGACTCCCTTTTTCTTTGGACTTTTAACGTTTAATATCAATGAGATGAATACTAATAAAGATCAATGACACTATTGTTTGTTGGTAATCGAATGAATTCATTGGAATAGAAGGGTTCATTTGGCAATTGATTTCACAATGAATATAATCATTAAGCAAGACACAAAAGATAGTTTTCATAGTCCTTTGCATGAAAAAATGGTCCTTTGGGACAAGAGGCAATCCTTTTTAGCTTTTTTGCGAATTGAATATATCATTATTCATGAGTTAAACCACTTTAACATTAGTACGGACAGCAAACCAAGAGGAATGACTTGCTTTGGATGATATAAAGTAAACACATTTAGAGTTTTAAATGGTGTTTAGACTTGTTTGTTTTAATTAATATACTAGATAGTTTTGCCATAGTTGTTTAATTTATGATCGATCGCTGTATTAAAAAGTGTGTTTGGAATCAAAAAAAGGAACCTCATTGACTAGAAATGATGGGAGAGACTCCTTTTTCTTGGAATTTAACGTTTAATATCAATGAGAAAATACTAATAAAGAACAATGACACTATTTGTTTGTTGGAATCGAATGAATTCATTGAATAGAGGGTTCATTGGCATTGATTTCACAATGAATATAATCATTAAAGCAAGACACAAAAGATAGTTTCATAGTCTTTGCATAAAAAAATGGTCTTTGGGACAAGAGGCAATCCTTTTTAGCTTTTTGCGAATTGAAATATATCATTATTCATGAGTTTAAACCACTTAACATTAGGTTACGCTGACAGCAAACCAAGAGGAATGACTGCTTTGGATGATATAAGTAAACACATTTAGAGTTTTTAATGTGTTTTTAGACTTGTTTGTTTTAAATTAATATACTAGATAGTTTTTGCCATAGTTGTTAATTTTATGATCGCTGTATTAAAAAGTGTGTTTGGTTTGGAATCAAAAAAGGAACCTCATTGACTAGAAATGATGGGAGAGACTCCTTTTTCTTGGAATTTAACGTTTAATACCAATGAGAAATACTAATAAAGAACAATGACACTATTGTTTGTTGGAATCGAATGAATTCATTGAATAGAGGGTTTCATTGGCATTGATTTCACAATGAATATAATCATTAAGCAAGACACAAAAGATAGTTTCATAGTCTTTGCATAAAAAATGGTCTTTGGGACAAGAGGCAATCCTTTTTAGCTTTTTGCGAATTGAATATATCATTATTCATGAGTTAAACCACTTAACATTAGTACGGACAGCAAAACCAAGAGGAATGACTGCTTTGGATGATACAAGTAAACACATTTAGAGAGTTTTAATGGTGTTTAGACTTGTTTTTGTTTTAATTAATATACTAGATAGTTTTTGCCATAGTTGTTAATTTTTATGATCGTTGTGTTTAAAAAGTGTGTTTGGAATCAAAAAAAGGAACCTCATTGACTAGAAATGATGGGAGAGAGAGAGACTTCTTTTTCTTGGAATTTAACGTTTAATATCAATGAGAAATACTAATAAAGAACAATGACACTATATTGTTTGTTGGAATCGAATGAATTCATTGAATAGAGGGTTCATTGGCATTGATTTCACAATGAATATAATCATTAAGCAAGACACAAAAGATAGTTTCATAGTCTTTGCATAAAAAATGGTCTTTGGGACAAGAGGCAATCCTTTTTAGCTTTTTTTGCGAAATTGAATATATCATTATTCATGAGTTAAACCACTTAACATTAGTACGCGGACAGCAAACCAAGAGGAATGACTGCTTTGGATGATATAAAGTAAACACATTTAGAGTTTTAATGGTGTTTACACTTGTTTGTTTTAATTTAATATACTAGATAGTTTTGCCATAGTTGTTAATTTTATGATCGCTGTATTAAAAAGTGTGTTTGGAATCAAAAAAAGGAACCTCATTGACTAGAAATGATGGAGAGAGACTCCTTTTTTCTTGGAAATTTACGTTTAATATCATCAATGAGAAAATGCTAATAAAGAACAATGACACTATTGTTTGTTGGAATCGAATGAATTCATGGAATAGAGAGGGTTCATTGGCATTGATTTCACAATGAATATAATCATTAAGCAAGACACAAAAGATAGTTTCATAGTCTTTGCATAAAAAAATGGTCTTTGGGACAAGAGGCAATCCTTTTTTTTTTTGCGAATTGAATATATCATTATTCATGAGTTAAACCACTTAACATTAGTACGGACAGCAAAACCAAGAGGAATGACTGCTTTGGATGATATAAGTAAACACATTTAGAGTTTTAATGGTGTTTAGACTTGTTTGTTTTAATTAATATACTAGATAGTTTTGCCATAGTTTTGTTAATTTTATGATCGCTGTATTATTAAAAGTGTGTTTGGAATCAAAAAAAGGAACCTCATTGACTAGAAATGATGGGAGAGACTCCTTTTTCTTGGAATTTAAACGTTTAATATCAATGAGAAAATACTAATAAAGAACAATGACACTATTGTTTGTTGGAATCGAATGAATTCATTGAATAGAGGGTTCATGGGCATTGATTTCACAATGAAATATAATCATTAAGCAAGACACAAAAGATAGTTTCATAGTCTTTTGCATACAAAAAAAAATGGTCTTTTGGGACAAAGAGGCAATCCTTTTTAGCTTTTTGCGAATTGAATATATCATTATTCATGAGTTAAACCACTTAACATTAGTACGGGACAGCAAACCAAGAGGAATGACTGCTTTGGATGATACAAGTAAACACATTTAGAGTTTTAATGGTGTTTTAGACTTGTTTGTTTTAATTAATATACTAGATAGTTTTGCCATAGTTGTTAATTTTATGATCGTTGTATTAAAAAGTGTGTTTGGAAATCAAAAAAGGAACCTCATTGACTAGAAATGATGGGAGAGACTCCTTTTTCTTGGAATTTTAACGTTTAAATATCAATGAGAAATACTAATAAAGAACAATGACACTATTGTTTGTTTGGAATCGAATGAATTCATTGAATAGAGGGTTCATTGGCATTGATTTCACAATGAATATAATCATTAAGCAAGACACACAAAAGATAGTTTCATAGTCTTTGCATAAAAAATGGTCTTTGGGACAAGAGGCAATCCTTTTTAGCTTTTTGCGAATTGAATATATCATTATTCATGAGTTAAACCACTTAACATTAGTACAGGACAGCAAACCAAGAGGAATGACTGCTTTGGATGATATAAGTAAACACATTTTTAGAGTTTAATAATGGTGTTTAGACTTGTTTGTTTTAATTAATATATACTTGATAGTTTTGCCATAGTTGTTAATTTTATGATCGCTGTATTAAAAAAGTGTGTTTGGAATCAAAAAAGGAACCTCATTGACTAGAAATGATGGGAGAGAGACTCCTTTTTCCTTGGAATTTAACGTTTAATATCAATGAGAAATACTAATAAAGAACAATGACACTATTGTTTGTTGGAATCGAATGAATTCATTGAATAGAGGGTTCATTGGCATTTGATTTCACAATGAATATAATCATTAAGCAAGACACAAAAGATAGTTTCATAGTCTTTGCATAAAAAATGGTCTTTGGGGACAAGAGGCAATCCTTTTTAGCTTTTTTTGCGAATTGAATATATCATTATTTCATGATGAGTAAAAACCACTTAACATTAGTACGGACAGCAAACCAAGAGGAATGACTGCTTTGGATGATACAAGTAAACACATTTAGAGTTTTAATGGTGTTTAGACTTGTTTGTTTTAATTAATAATATACTAGATAGTTTTTTGCCATAGTTGTTAATTTCATGATGATCGCTGTATTAAAAAAGTGTGTTTGGAATCAAAAAAAAGGAACCTCATTGACTAGAAAATGATGGGAGAGAGACTCCTTTTTTCTTGGAATTTAACGTTTAATATCAATGAGAAATACTAATAAAGATCAATGACACTATTTGTTTGTTGAATCGAATGAATTCATTGAATAGAGGGTTCATTGGCATTGATTTCACAATGAATATATAGTCATTAAGCAAGACACAAAAGATAGTTTCATAGTCTTTGCATAAAAAATGGTCTTTGGGGCAAGAGCAATCCTTTTTAGCTTTTTTTGCGAATGTGAATATATCATTATTCATGAGTTAAACCACTTAACATTATACTACGGAAACAACCAACCAAGAGGAATGACTGCTTTTGGATGATATAAGTAAACACATTTAGAGTTTTTAATGTTGTGTTTAGACTTGTTTTGTTTTAAATTAATATACTTGGATAGTTTTGCCATAGTTTGTTAATTTTATGATCGCTGTATTAAAAAGTGTGTTTGGAATCAAAAAAGGAACCTCATTGACTAGAAATGATGGGGAGAGACTCCTTTTTTTTCTTGGAATTTAACGTTTAAATATCAATGAGAAAATACTAATAAAGATCAATGACACTATTGTTTGTTGGGAATCGAATGAATTCATTGAATAGAGAGGGTTCATTGGCATTGATTTCACAATGAATATAAGTCGTTAAGCAAGACACAAAAGATAGTTTCATAGTCTTTTGCATAAAAAAATGGTCTTTTGGGACAAGAGGCAATCATTTTTTTAGCTTTTTGCGAATTGAATATATCATTATTCATGAGTTAAACCACTTAACATTAGTAAGGTACGTGACAGCAAACCAAGAGGAAAGACTGCTTTGGATGATATAAGTAAACAACATTTAGAGTTTTAATGGTGTTTAGACTTGTTTGTTTTAATTAATATACTAGATAGTTTTGCCATAGTTGTTAATTTTTATGATTGTTGTATTAAAAAGTGTGATTTGGAATCAAAAAAAGGAACCTCATTGACTAGAAATGATGTGGAGAGACTCCTTTTTCTTGGAATTTAACGTTTAATATCAATGAGAAATACTAATAAAAGAACAATGACACTATTGTTTTTGTTGGAATCGAATGAATTCATATGAATAAGAGGTTTCATTGGCATTGATTTCACAATGAATATAATCGTTAAGCAAGACACAAAAGATAGTTTTCATAGTCTTTGCATAAAAAAATGTCTTTTGGGACAAGAGGCAATCCTTTTTAGCTTTTGCGAAGTTGAATATATCATTATTCATGAGTTAAACCACTTAACATTAGTACGGACAGCAAACAAAAGAGGAATGACTGTTTGGATGATGATATAAGTAAACACATTTAGAGTTTTAATGGTGTTTAGACTTGTTTGTTTTAATTAATATACAAGATAGTTTTGCCATAGTTTGTTAATTTTATGATCGCGCTGTAATTAAAAAAGTGTGGTTTGGAATCAAAAAAAGGAACCCTCATTGACTAGAAATGATGGGAGAGACTCCTTTTTCATGGAATTTAACGTTTAATATCAATGAGAAATACTAATAAAGAACAATGACACTATTGTTTGTTGAATCGAATGAAATTCATTGGAATAGAGGTTTCATTGGCATTGATTTCACAATGAATATAAGTCATTAAGCAAAGACACAAAAGATAGTTTCATAGTCTTTGCATAAAAAAATGGTCTTTTGGACAAAAGGCAATCCGATTTTTTAGCTTTTTTGCGAATTGAATATATCATTATTCATGAGAGTTTAAAACCACTTAACATTAGTACGGACAGCAAACCAAGAGGAATGACTGCTTTGGATGATATAAAGTAATACACATTTAGAGTTTTAATGGTGTTTTAACACTTGTTTGTTTTAATTAATATACTTGATAGTTTTGCCCATTAAGTTGTTAATTTTATAGATCGCTGTATTAAAAAAGTAGTTGTTTGGAATCAAAAAAAGGAACCTCATTGACTAGAAATGATGGGAGAGACTCCTTTTTCTTGGAATTTAATTTTGTTTTAAAATAATACAATGAGAAATGCTAATAAAGATCAATGACACACTATTGTTTGTTGGAATCGAATGAATTCATGGGAATAGAGGGTTCATTGGCATTGATTTCACAATGAATATAGTCATTAAGCAAGACACAAAAGATAGTTTTTCATAGTCTTTTGCATAAAAAAATTGGTCTTTTGGGACAAGAGGCAATCCCTTTTTTAGCTTTTTGGGAATGAATTGAATATATCATTATTCATGAGTTAAACCACTTAACATTAGTTACGGACAGCAAACCAAGAGGAATGACTATGCTTTGGATGATATAAAGTAAACACATTTAGAGTTTTATAATGGTGTTTACACTTGTTTGTTTTAATTAATATACTAGATAGTTTAGCCATAGTTTGTTAATTTTATGATCGCTGTATGTAAAAAAAAGTGTTTGGAATCAAAAAAGGAACCTCATTGACTAGAAATGATGGGAGAGACTCCTTTTTTTCTTGGAATTTTAACGTTTAATATCAATGAGAAATACTAATAAAGAACAATGACACTAATTATTGTTTGTTGGAATCGAATGAATTCATGGGAATAGAGGGTTCATTGGCATTGATTTCACAATGAATATAATTCATTAAAGCAAGACACAAAAGATAGTTTTCATAGTCTTTTGCATAAAAAAATGGTCTTTGGGACAAGAGGCAAATCCTTTTTAGCTTTTTTGCAAAATTGAAATATATCATTATTCATGAGTTAAAACCACTTAACATTAGTAACGGGACAGCAAAACCAAGAGGAACGACTTGAAGAATGATTGGATGATATAAGTATAACACAATTTAGAGTTTTAATGGTGTTTAGACTTTGTTTGTTTTAATTAATATACCTACTAGATAGTTTTTTGCCATAGTTGTTAAATTTAATGATAACGCTGTAATGTAAAAAGAGGAGTGTTGTTTGAAAATCAAAAAAAAGGAACCGTTCATTTGACTAGAAATGATGCGGGAGACACCTAGTTTTACTTTTTTGCTGAGAATTTAACGTTTAATATCAATGAATGAAATACTAATAAAAAGAGATCAATGACACTATTGTTTGTTGGAATCGAATGAATTTCATGTGAATAGAGGGTTCATTGTCATTGATTTCCAGAAATGAATATAGTCATTAAATAGCTAAGACACAAAAAGATAGTATATTTCATGGTCCTTGCATAAAAAAGGTAGTCTTTGGAACCAAGATGGTGCGCAATCCTTTTTAGGCTTTTATAAGCGAATTGACTATATCATTATTCATGAGTTAAACCACTTAGCAATTATTACGGACTGCAAAACCAAGGAAGGAATGAACTGCTTTGATGATGATAGAAGTTAAACAATACATTTAGAGTTTTAATTGGTGTTTTAGAAACTTTTTTGAGATTTTTAAATAATAATACTTAGATAGTTTTGCCATAATAGTTGTTAATTTTATGATCGCTTGTAATTAAAAAGTGTGTTAAAAAATCATAAAAAGGAACCCTCCTATGACAAGAAAATGAATGGGAGAGTACTTGCTTCTTTCTCTAGACATTTAACCGTTTAATATCAATGAGAAACTACTAATAAATAAACAATGAACACATTGTGTTTGTTGAGAATCGAAATGAATGCATTGAATAGAGAGGTTCAATGGCATTGAGATTTTCACAATGAATATAATCATATAAGCAAGACGACAGAAAGATAGTATTCCATTGGTTCTTTATTGCATTAAAAAATGCGACTTTGAGCGACCAAGAGGCAGATACCCTTTTTAAGCTTTAAAGGCGAAGTTGAAGTATATGGCATTATTCATAAAGAGTTTAAAACCACATAACTGATGTAGCATACGATTGCAAACGAAATAGAGAATGACATTATATTTTTCTGGATGATATATAGGAACACACATTTTAGAGTTTTAAATGGTGTTAACACTTGTTTGTTTTAATTAATATACTAAATAGTTTTGCCCATAGTTGTTAAATTTATATCGCTTATAAAAAGGTTGTTTATAGAATCAAAAAAGGAACCTCATTGACTAGAAATGATGGGAGAGACACCTATTTCTATGGAAATTCTAAACGCTTAATAGCAATGAGAAGCAGCTAATAAAGAACAATGACAGAATTGTTTGTTGGATCGAAAGATTAGTCTTGATAGAGACTCGGTTAATGGCATTGATTTCACAATATGGAGACTATGAGATCATTTAGACGACACAAAAGATGAAGTTTCATATGCTTTGCCTAAAAAATGGATCTTTGGGACAAGACGTATGATCCTTTGTTTAGCTTTTAATTGTGAAGTGACTATATCAGTATTCTTGAGTTAATATCCAATTAACATAGTAAGGACAGCTAACCAGCGGATATGACTGCTTTGGAATGATACAAGTAAACACTTTATAGAGTTTTAATGGTGTTTTTGACTTTGTTTGTTTTAATTACTAATACTAGACTAGTGTTTGCATAGTATATATAATTTTTCATGATCGCTGTATTAAAAAGTGTGTTTGGAATCAAAAAAGGAACCTCATTGACTAGAAATGATGGGAGAGACTCCTTTTTCTTGGAATTTAACGTTTAATATCAATGAGAAATGCTAATAAAGATCAATGACACTATTGTTTGTTGGAATCGAATGAATTCATGGAATAGAGGGTTCATGGGCATTGATTTCACAATGAATATAGTCGTTAAGCAAGACACAAAAGATAGTTTCATGTCTTTGCATGAAAAAATCTTTTGGACAAAAGGCAGCCTTTTTAGCTTTTTGAATTGAATATCATTATTCATGGTTAAACCACTTAGCATTAGTACGGATTGCAAACCAAGAGGAATGACTGCTTTGGATGATATAAGTAAACACATTTAGAGTTTTAATGGTGTTTACACTTGTTTGTTTTAATTAATATACTAGATAGTTTTGCCATAGTTGTTAATTTTATGATCGCTGTATTAAAAAGTGTGTTTGGAATCAAAAAAAGGAACCTCATTGACTAGAAATGATGGGAGGACTCCTTTTTTTGGAATTTAACGTTTAATATCAATGAGAAATGCTAATAAAGATCAATGACACTATTGTTTGTTGGAATGAATGAATTCATGGAAGAGGGTTCATTGGCTTTGATTTCACAATGAATATAGTCGTTAAGCAAGACACAAAAGATAGTTTCATAGTCTTTGCATAAAAATGTCTTTGGGCAAGAGGCAATCCTTTTTAGCTTTTTGCGAATTGAATATATCATTATTCATGAGTTAAACCACTTAACATTAGTACGGACAGCAAACCAAGAGGAATGACTGCTTTGATATAAGTAAACACATTTAGAGTTTTAATGGTGTTTACACTTGTTTGTTTTAATTAATATACTTGGTAGTTTAGCCATAGTTGTTAATTTTATGATCGTGTATTAAAAAGTGTGTTTGGAATCAAAAAAGGAACCTCATTGACAAGAAATGATGGGAGACTCCTTTTTTGGAATTTAACGTTTAATATCAATGAGAAATGCTAATAAAGATCAATGACACTATTGTTTGTTGGAATCGAATGAATTCATGGAATAGAGGTTCATTGGCATTGATTTCACAATGAATATAGTCGTTAAGCAAGACACAAAAGATAGTTTCATGGTCTTTGCATGAAAAAGTCTTTGGACAAAGGCAATCCTTTTTAGCTTTTTGCAATTGAATATATCATTATCATGAGTTAAACCACTTAACATTAGTACGGACAGCAAACCAAGAGGAATGACTGCTTTGGATGATATAAGTAAACACATTTAGAGTTTTAATGGTGTTTAGACTTGTTTGTTTTAATTAATATACTTGATAGTTTTGCCATAGTTGTTAATTTATGATCGCTGTATTAAAAAGTGTGTTTGGAATCAAAAAAGGAACCTCATTGACTAGAAATGATGGGAGAGACTCCTTTTTCTTGGAATTTAACGTTTAATATCAATGAGAAATGCTAATAAAGATCAATGACACTATTGTTTGTTGGGAATTGACGAAAGATTATTGAAAACTAGAGGATTCATTGGCATTGATTTTCACTATGAATATTATCATTAGAAGCACGAGGACAGAACATTTAGTTTCATAATCTTTGCCTAAAATAATAGTCTTTGGGACAAGAGCATCTCCTTTTTAACTTTTTGCGACAGTGAATATATATTTATTCATAGGGTTAAGAACCTCCTTAACATTAGTACGGGACCAGCAAACCAATAGCGGACATATGACTGCTTTGGATGATACCAAGAGTAAACAATTTTAGAGTTTTTATGAGTGTTTAGACTTGGTCTGTTTTTTTTAATATACTAGGATGAGTACATTGATCCATTAGTGTGAAGTTATAGATTCAGTTGTATGATGAAATGTCTTGTGCGTGGAATGCAAAAAAGGAAACCTCATTGTCTAGAAGAATGAGAGGAGAGAGACTCCTTTTTCTTGGAATATTAACGTATAATTATCAATGAGTAAATGCTAATGAAGATCTAGATGTATCACGCTATTTGCTTGTGGAAACGAATGAATTCATGGAATAGAGGGTTCATTTTGATTTCACAATGAATATAGTCGTTAAGCAAGACACAAAGATAGTTTCATAGTCTTTGCATAAAAAATGATCTTTGGGTAAGAGGCAATCTTTTTAGCTTTTTGAATACATTATTCATGATTTAACCCTTAACATTAGT
>JBAPLH010001535.1:0-102128 GCA_037897445.1 Ceriops zippeliana
CTGTGAAGTAGTTTAATTCCTAAATAATGAGACGCTTTCATATCACCTCATGATAATTAGCCTGCTTCTTGTTGTTACAAGGAGTATTTTTCTTTCAATTACATTGACATTATGTTTTCTACCTTTATTAACGACTATATTCATTATAAATATATTGCCCATGCACCATCAATCAGAGGAATTCATTCAATTGCAACAAACAAGAGTCCTGCATCATGATTCGCATTTCTTATTGATAATAATTGGTTAAGTTCCAAAATAAAGCGTTCCTCTCATCATTTCTTGTTGTAGGGGCTCCTCTTTTAATTGCAAGCACACATTTTGATACATTGATGATGAGAATGACAAATGTGGCTAAAGAACCATTATATCAGTGAAATGACACAAATTTATAATCCATTGAAACTCTATATCTACTTACTTCCATCTGTGAAAGCAATCATTCATCTTGGTTTGGATTTCATGCTTATGTGAAGTAGTTTAATTCCGAAACAATGAGACTTTCATATCACCTCATGCTAATTAGGCTCCACTTATTGTTACAAGGAGTATTTTTCTTGCAATGACCTTGACATTATGTTTTCTACCTTTTTTAACAACTATATTCTTTATACAAATATTGCCCATGAACCATCAAGCAGAGGAATTCATTCAATTCCAACAAACAAGAGTCCTCCATCATCATTCGCATTTCTTATTGATAATAATTGGTTGAGTTCAAAAATAATATTACCTCCCATCATTTCTTGTTGCAGGGCTCCTCTTTTAATTGTAAGCACACATTTTGATACATTGATGATGAGAACGATAAATGTGGCTAAACAACCTAGTGTATTAATGAAATGACAAAAATTTAAACTCCATTAATACTCTATATCTACTTACTTGCATCTGTGAAATCAATCATTCATCTTGGTTTGCATTTCGTGCTTATGTTAAGTAGTTTAATTCCTAAATAATGAGACTTTCATATCACCTCATGCTAATTAGGCTCCTCATCATATTACAAGGAGTATTTTTCATTCGATGACGTTGACAGTATGTTTTCTATCTTTATTAACCACTATATTCATTATAAAAATATTGCCCATGAACCATCAATCAGAGGAATTCATTCAATTCCAGCAAACAAGAGCCCTCCATCATCATTCGCATTTCTTATTGATAATGATTGGTTAAGTTGCAAAATAAAATGTTCCTCCCATCATTTATTGTTGCATGGCAACTCTTTTAATTGCAAGCACACATTTTGATACATTGATGATGAGAATGACAAATGTGCCTAACCAACCTAGTATATTAATGAAATGACACAAATTTAAACTCCTTTGAAACTCTATATCCACTTACTTACATCAGAGAAAGCAATCATTCATCTTGATTTGCATTCCGTGCTTACGTGAAGTTGTAGAATTCCTAAATAAGGAGACTTTCATATCACCTCATGCTAATTAGGCTCCTCTTATTGTTACAGGGAGTATTTTTCATTCAATGACCTTCACATTATGTTTTCTACCTTTATTAACGACTATATTCATTATAAAAATATTGCCTATGAACCATCAATCAGAGGAATTCATTCAATTCCAATAAACAAGAGTCCTCTGTCATCATTCGCATTTCTTATTGATAATAATTGGTTGAGTTCAAAAATAAATATTACCTCCCATCATTTCTTGTTCCAGGACACCTCTTTTAATTGTAAGCAGACATTTTGATACATTGATGATGAGAATGACAAATGTGGCTAAACAACCTAGTGTATTAATGAAATGACAAAAATTTAAACTCCATCAATACTCTATATCTACTTACTTGCATCTGCGAAATCAATCATTCATCTTGGTTTGCATTTCATGCTTATGTGAAGTAGTTTAATTCCTAAATAATGAGACTTTCATATCACCTCATGCTAATTAGGCTCCACTTATTGTTGCAAGGAGTATTTTTCTTTCAATGACCTTGACATTATGTTTTCTACTTTATTAACGACTATATTCATTATAAAAATATTGCCCATGAACCATCAATCAGAGGAATTCATTCAATTCCAACAAACAAGAGTCCTGCATCATGATTCGCTTTTCTTATTGATAATAATTGGTTAAGTTCCAAAATAAAGCGTTGCTCTCATCATTTCTTGTTGTAGGGCTCTTCTTTTAAATGCAAGCACACATTTTGCTACATTGATGATGAGAATGACAAATGTGGCTAAAGAACCTATTATATCAGTGAAATGACACAAATTTATACTCCATTGAAACTCTATATCTACTTACTTGCATCTGTGAAAGCAATCGTTCATCTTGGTTTGCATTTCATGCTTATGTGAAGTAGTTTAATTCTTAAATAATGAGACTTTCATATCACCTCATGCTAATTAGGCTCCACTTATTGTTACAAGGAGTATTTTTCTTGCAATGACCTTGACATTATGTTTTCTACCTTTATTAACGACTATATTCATTATAACAATATTGCCCATGAACCATCAATCAGAGGAATTCATTCAATTCGAACAAACAAGAGTCCTCGATCATGATTCACATTTCTTATTGATAATAATTGGTTGAGTTCCAAAATAAAGAGTACATCTCATCATTTCTTGTTCTAGGGCTCCTCTTTTAATTGCAAGCACACATTTTGATACGTTGATGATGAGAATGACAAATGTGCCTAAACAACCTAGTATATTAATGAAATGACACAAATTTAAACTCCTTTGAAACTCTATATCCACTTACTTGCATCAGAGAAAGCAATCATTCATCTTGGTTTGCATTCCGTGCTTACGTGAAGTTGTATAATTCCTAAATAAGGAGACTTTCATATCACCTCATGCTAATTAGGCTCCTCTTATTGTTACAAGGAGTATTTTTCATTCAATGACCTTCACATTATGTTTTCTACCTTTATTAACGACTATATTCATTATAAAAATATTGCCCATGAACCATCAATCAGAGGAATTCATTCAATTCCAACAAACAAGAGCCCTCCATCATCATTCGCATTTCTTATTGATAATAATTGGTTGAGTTCAAAAATAAATATTACCTCCCATCATTTCTTGTTAAAGGGCTCCTCTTTTAATTGTAAGCACACATTTTGATACATTGATGCTGAGAACGACAAATGTGGCTAAACAACCTAGTGTATTAATGAAATGACAAAACTTTAAACTCCATTAAGACTCTATATCTACTTACTTGTATCTGCGAAATCAATCATTCATCTTGGTTTGCATTTCTTGCTTATGTGAAGTAGTTTAAATCCTAAATAATGAGAATTTCATATCACCTCATGCTAATTAGGCTCCACTTATTGTTACGAGGAGTATTTTTCTTTCAATGACCTTGACATTATGTTTTCTACCTTTATTAACGACTATATTCATTATAAAAATATTGCCCATGAACCATCAATCAGTGCAATTCATTCAATTCTAACAAACAAGAGTCCTGCATCTTGATTCGCATTTCTTATTGATAATAATTGGTTGAGTTCCAAAATAAATATTACCTCCCATCATTTATTGTTGTAGGGCTCCTCTTTTAATTGTAAGCACACATTTTGATACATTGATGATGAGAATGACAAATGTGGCTAAACAACCTAGTGTATTAACGAAATGACAAAAATTTAAACTCCATTGAAACTCTAAATCTACTTAGTTGCATCTGCGAAATCAATCATTCATCTTGGTTTGGAATTCGTGCTCCTGTGAAGTAGTTTAATTCCTAAATAATGAGACTTTCATATCACCTCATGATAATTAGCCTGCTCTTGTTGTTACAAGGAGTATTTTTCTTTCAATTACGTTGACATTATGTTTTCTACCTTTATTAACGACTATATTCATTATAAATATATTGCCCATGAACTATCAATCAGAGGAATTCATTCAATTGCAACAAACAAGAGTCCTGCATCATGATTCGCATTTCTTATTGATAATAATTGGTTAAGTTCCAAAATAAAGCGTTCCTCTCATCATTTCTTGTTGTAGGGCTCCTCTTTTAATTGCAAGCACACATTTTGATACATTGATGATGAGAATGACAAATGTGGCTAAAGAACCATTATATCAGTGAAATGACACAAATTTATACTCCATTGAAACTCTATATCTACTTACTTCCATCTGTGAAAGCAATCATTCATCTTGGTTTGCATTTCATGCTTATGTGAAGGAGTTTAATTCCTAAACAATGAGACTTTCATATCACCTCATGCTAATTAGGCTCCACTTATTGTTACAAGGAGTATTTTTCTTGCAATGACCTTGAGATTATGTTTTCTACCTTTATTAACAACTATATTCATTATAAAAATATTGCCCATGAACCATCAAGCAGAGGAATTCATTCAATTCCAACAAACAAGAGTCCTCCATCATCATTCGCATTTCTTATTGATAATAATTGGTTGAGTTCAAAAATAATATTACCTCCCATCATTTCTTGTTGCAGGGCTCCTCTTTTAATTGTAAGCACACATTTTGATACATTGATGATGAGAACGACAAATGTGGCTAAACAACCTAGTGTATTAATGAAATGATAAAAATTTAAACTCCATTAATACTCTATATCTACTTACCTGCATCTGTGAAATCAATCATTCATCTTGGTTTGCATTTCGTGCTTATGTTAAGTAGTTTAATTCCTAAATAATGAGACTTTCATATCACCTCATGCTAATTAGGCTCCTCATCATATTACAAGGAGTATTTTTCATTCGATGACGTTGACAGTATGTTTTCTATCTTTATTAACCACTATATTCATTATAAAAATATTTCCCATGAACCATCAATCAGAGGAATTCATTCAATTCCAGCAAACAAGAGCCCTCCATCATGATTCGCATTTCTTATTGATAATGATTGGTAAAGTTGCAAAATAAAATGTTCCTCCCATCATTTCTTGTTGCATGGCAACTCTTTTAATTGCAAGCACACATTTTGATACATTGATGATGAGAATGACAAATGTCCCTAACCAACCTAGTATATTAATGAAATGACACAAATTTAAACTCCTTTGAAACTCTATATCCACTTACTTGCATCAGAGAAAGCAATCATTCATCTTGATTTGCATTCCGTGCTTACGTGAAGTTGTAGAATTCCTAAATAAGGAGACTTTCATATTACCTCATGCTAATTAGGCTCCTCTTATTGTTACAAGGAGTATTTTTCTTGCAATGACCTTGACATTATGTTTTCTACCTATATCAATGACTATATTCATTATAAAAATATTGCCCATGAACCATCAATCAGAGGAATTCATTCAATTCCAATAAACAAGAGTCCTCCATCATCATTCGCATTTCTTATTGATAATAATTGGTTGAGTTCCAAAATAAATATTACCTCCCATCATTTCTTTTTAGCAAGGCTTCTCATTTGATTCCAAGCACACATTTTGATACATTGATGATGAAGTTGACAAATGTGGCCAAACAACCTAGTATATTAATGAAATCAAACAAATTTAAACTCCACTGAAACACTAAATCTACTTACTTCTTGTTGCTGGGCTCCTCTTTTAATTGTAAGCACACATTTTGATAAATTGATGATGAGAACGACAAATGTGGCTAAACAACCTAGTGTATTAATGAAATGACAAAAATATAAACTCCATTGAAACTCTAAATCTACTTACTTGCATCTGCGAAATCAATCATTCATCTTGGTTTGCAATTCGTGCTAATGTGAAGTAGTTTAATTCCTAAATAATGAGACTTTCATATCACCTCATGCTAATTAGGCTCCTCATCATGTTACAAGGAGTATTTTTCATTCAATGACGTTGACATTATGTTTTCTATCTTTATTAACGACTATATTCATTATAAAAATATTGCCCATGAACCATCAATCAGAGGAATTCATTCAATTCCAACAAACATGAGTCCTCCATCATCATTCTCATTTCTTATTGATAATAATTGGTTGAGTTCCAAAATAAAGAGTTCCTCTCATCATTTCTTGTTGTAGGGCTCCTCTTTTAATTGCAAGCACACATTTTGATACATTGATTATGAGAATGACAAATGTGGCTAAAGAACCTATTATATCAGTGAAATGACACAAATTTATACTCCATTGAAACTCTAGATCTACTTTCTTGCATCTGCGAAAGCAATCATTCATCTTGGTTTGCATTTCATGCTTATGTGAAGTAGTTTAATTCCTAAATAATGAGACTTTCATATCACCTCATGCTAATTAGGCACCACTTATTGTTACAAGGAGTATTTTTCTTGCAATGACCTTGACATTATGTTTTCTACCTTTATTAACGACTATATTCATTATAAAAATATTGCCCATGAACCATCAATCGGAGGAATTCATTCAATTCCAGGAAACAAGAGCCCTCCATCATGATTCGCATTTCTTATTGATAATGATTGGTTATGTTCCAAAATAAAGTGTTCCTCCCATCATTTCTTCTTGCATGGCAACTCTTTTAATTGCAAGCACACATTTTGATACATTGATGATGAGAATGACAAATGTGCCTAAACAACCTAGTATATTAATGAAATGACACAAATTTAAACTCCTTTGAAACTCTATACCCACTTACTTGCATCAGAGAAAGCAATCATTCATCTTGGTTTGCATTCCGTGCCTACGTGAAGTTGTATAATTCCTAAATAACTAGACTTTCATATCACCTCATGCTAATTAGGCTCCTCTTATTGTTACAAGGAGTATTTTTCATTCAATGCACATTATGTTTTCTACCTTTATCCACGACTATATTCATTATAAAAATATTGCCCATGAACCATCAATCAGAGGAATTCATTGAATTCCAACAAACAAGAGTCCTCCATCATCATTCTCATTTCTTATTCATAATAATTGGTTGAGTTTCAAAATCAAGGGTACCACCCATCATTTCTTGTTGTAGGGCTCCTCTTTTAATTGCAAGTGCACATTTTGATACATTGATGATGAGAATGACAAATGTGGCTGAACAACATAGTATATTAATGAAATGACAAAAATTTAAACTCCATTGAAATGCTAAATCTTCTTACTTGCATCTGCGAAAGGAATCATTCATCTTGGTTTGCATTTCGTGCTAATGTGAAGTTGTTTAATTCCTAAATAATGAGACTTTCATATCACCTCATGCTAATTAGGCACCTCTTATTGTTACATGTAGTTTTTTTCATTCAATGACCTTGAAATTATGTTTTCTATCTTTAATAACGACTGTATTCATTATAAAAATATTGCCCATGAACCATCAATCGGAGGAATTCATTCAATTCCAACAAACAAGAGTCCTCCATCTTCATTTGCATTTCTTATTGATAATAATTGGTTGAGTTCCAAAATGAAGAGTACCTCCCATCATTTCTTGTTGCATGGCAACTCTTTTAATTGCAAGCACACATTTTGATACATTGATGATGAGAATGACAAATGTGCCTAAACAACCTAGTATATTAATGAAATGACACAAATTTAAACTCCTTTGAAACTCTATATCCACTTACTTGCATCAGAGAAAGCAATCATTCATCTTGGTTTGCATTCCATGCTTACGTGAAGTTGTATAATTCCTAACTAACTAGACTTTCATATCACCTCATGCTAATTAGGCTCCTCTTATTGTTACAAGGAGTATTTTTCATTCAATGACCTTCACATTATGTTTTCTACCTTTATTCACGACTATATTCATTATAAAAATATTGCCCATGAACCATCAATCGGAGGAATTCATTCAATTCCAACAAACAAGAGTCCTCCATCATGATTCACATTTCTTATTGATAATAATTGGTTGAGTTCCAAAATAAAGAGTACCTCCCATCATTTCTTTTTAGCAAGGCTTCTCATTTGATTCCAAGCACACATTTTGATACATTGATGATGAAGTTGACAAATGTGGCCAAACAACCTAGTATATTAATGAAATCAAACAAATTTAAACTCCACTGAAACACTAAATCTACTTACTTCAATCTGCTAAAGTAATCATTCATCTCGATTTGCATTCTGTGATAATGTGAAGTTGTTTAATTCCTAAATAATGAGACTTTCATATCACCTCATGCTAATTAAGCTCCTCATCTTGTTACAAGGAGTATTTTTCATTCACTGACTTTGACATTATGTTTTCTATCTTTATTAACGACTATATTCATTATAAAAATATTGCCCATGAACCATCAATTAGTGGAATTCATTCAATTCTACCAAACAAGAGTCCTCCCTCTTGATTCGCATTTCTTATTGATAATAATTTGTTTAGTTCCAAAATAAATACTACCTCCCATCATTTCTTGTTGCAGGGCTCCTCTTTTAATTGTAAGCACACATTTTGATACATTGATAATAAGAATGACAAATGTGGCTAAACAACCTAGTGTATTAATGAAATGACAAAAATTTAAACTCCATTGAAATTCCAAATCTACTTACTTGCATCTGCGAAATCAATCATTCATCTTGGTTAGCATTTCGTGCTAATGTGAAGTAGTTTAATTCCTAAATAATGAGGCTTTCATATCACCTCATGCTAATTAGGCTCCTCATCTTGTTACAAGGAGTATTTTTCATTCAATGACATTGACATTATGTTTTCTATCGTTATTAACGACTATATTGATTATAAAAATATTGCCCATGAACCATCAAATAGCGAAATTCATTCAATTCCAACAAACAAGAGTCCTCCATCATGATTCGCATTTCATGCTTATGTGAAGTAGTTTAATTCCTAAATAATGAGACTTTCATATCACCTCATGCTAATTAGGCTCCACTTATTGTTACAAGGAGTATTTTTCTTGCAATGACCTTGACATTATGTTTTCTACCTATATCAACGACTATATTCATTATAAAAATATTGCCCATGAACCATCAATCAGAGGAATTCATTCAATTCCAACAAACAAGAGTCCTCCATCATCATTCGCATTTCTTATTGATAATAATTGGTTGAGTTCCAAAATAAATATTACCTCCCATCATTTCTTGTTGCTGGGCTCCTCTTTTAATTGTAAGCACACATTTTGATAAATTGATGATGAGAACGACAAATGTGGCTAAACAACCTAGTGTATTAATTAAATGACAAAAATATAAACTCCATTGAAACTCTAAATCTACTTACTTGCATCTGCGAAATCAATCATTCATCTTGGTTTGCAATTCGTGCTAATGTGAAGTAGTTTAATTCCTAAATAATGAGACTTTAATATCACCTCATGCTAATTAGGCTCCTCATCTTGTTACAAGGAGTATTTTTCATTCAATGACTTTGACATTATGTTTTCTATCTTTATTAACGACTATATTCATTATAAAAATATTGCCCATGAACCATCAATCAGTGGAATTCATTGCATTCTACCAAACAAGAGTCCTCCATCTTGATTCGCATTTCTTATTGATAATAATTTTTTTAGTTCCAAATAAATATTACCTCCCATCATTTCTTGTTGCAGAGCTCCTCTTTTAATTGTAAGCACACATTTTGATACATTGATGATGAGAACGACAAATGTGGCTAAAGAACCTAGTGTAGTAATGAAATGACAAAATTTAAACTCCATTGATACTCTATATCTACTTACTTGCATCTGCGAAATCAATCATTCATCTTGATTTGCATTTTGTGCTTATGTGAAGTACTTTAATTCCTAAATAATGAGACTTTCATATCACCTCATGCTAATTAGGCTCCACTTATTGTTACAAGGAGTATTTTTCTTGCAATGACCTTGACATTATGTTTTCTACCTTTATTAACGACTATATTCATTATAAAAATATTGCCCATGCACCATCAATCAGAGGAATTCATTCAATTCCAACAAACAAGAGTCCTCCATCATGATTCACATTTCTTATTGATAATAATTGGTTGAGTTCCAAAATAAAGAGTTCCTCTCATCATTTCTTGTTGTAGGGCTCCTCTTTTAATTGCAAGCACACATTTTGATAAATTGATGATGAGAACGACAAATCTGGCTAAACAACCTAGTGTATTAATGAAATGACAAAAATTTAAACTCCATTGAAACACTAAATCTACTTACTTGCATCTGCGAAATCAATCATCAATCTTGGTTTGCAATTCGTGCTAATGTGAAGTAGTTTAATTCCTAAATAATGAGACTTTAATATCACCTCATGCTAATTAGGCTCCTCATCTTGTTACAAGGAGTATTTTTCATTCAATGACTTTGACATTATGTTTTCTATCTTTATTAACGACTATATTCATTATAAAAATATTGCCCATGAACCATCAATCAGTGGAATTCATTCCATTCTACCAAACAAGAGTCCTCCATCTTGATTCGCATTTCTTATTGATAATAATTGGTTTAGTTCCAAATAAATATTACCTCCCATCATTTCTTGTTGCAGGGCTCCTCTTTTAATTGTAAGCACACATTTTGATACATTGATGATGAGAACGACAAATGTGGCTAAACAACCTAGTGTAGAAATGAAATGACAAAAATTTAAACTCCATTGATACTCTATATCTACTTACTTGCATCTGCAAAATCAATCATTCATCTTGATTTGCATTTCGTGCTTATGTGAAGTAGTTTAATTCCTAAATAATGAGACTTTCATATCACCTCATGCTAATTAGGCTACACTTATTGTTACAAGGAGTATTTTTCTTGCAATGACCTTGACATTATGTTTTCTACCTTTATTAACGACTATATTCATTATAAAAATATTGCCCATGAACCATCAATCAGAGGAATTCATTCAATTCCAACAAACAAGAGTCCTCCATCCTCATTCGCATTTCTTATTGATAATAATTTGTTGAGTTCCAAAATAAATATTACCTCCCATGATTTCTTGTTGCAGGGGTCCTCTTTTAATTGTAAGCACACATTTTGATACATTGATGATGAGAACGACAAATGTGGCTAAACAACCTAGTGTAGTAATGAAATGACAAAAATTTAAACTCCATTGATACTCTATATCTACTTACTTGCATCTGCGAAATCAATCATTCATCTTGGTTTGCAATTCGTGCTGATGTGAAGTAGTTTAATTCCTAAATAATGAGACTTTCATATCACCTCATGCTAATTAGGGTCCACTTATTGTCACAAGGAGTATTTTTCTTTCAATGAACTTGACATTATGTTTTCTACTTTATTAACGACTATATTCATTATAAAAATATTGCCCATGAACCATCAATCAGAGGAATTCATTCAATTCCAACAAACAAGAGTCCTCCATCATGACTCGCATTTCTTATTGATAATAATTGGTTGAGTTTCAAAATAAAGAGTTCCTCTCATCATTTCTTGTTGTAGGGCTCCTCTTTTAATTGCAAGCACACATTTTGATACATTGATGATGAGAATGACAAATGTGGCTAAAGAACCTATTATACCAGTGAAATGACACAAATTTATACTCCCTTGAAACTCTATATCTACTTACTTGCATCTGCGAAAGCAATCATTCATATTGGTTTGCTTTTCATGTTATGTGAAGTAGTTTAATTCCTAAATAATGAGACTTTCATATCACCTTATGCTAATTATGCTCCTCTTATTGTTACAAGGAGTATCTTTATTGCAATGACCTTGACATTATGTTTTCTACCTTTATTAACGACTATATTCATTATAACAATATTGCCCATGAACCATCAATCAGTGGAATTCATTCAATTCCAACAAACAAGAGTCCTCCATCATCATTCGCATTTCTTATTGATAATAATTGGTTGAGTTCAAAAATAAATATTACCTCCCATCATTTCTTGTTGCAGGACTCCTCTTTTAATTGTAAGCACACATTTTGATACATTGATGATTAGAATGACAAATGTGGCTAAACAACCTACTGTATTAATGAAATGACAAAAATTTAAACTCCATTAATACTCTATATCTACTTACTTGCATCTGCGAAATCAATCATTCATCTTGGTTTGCATTTCATGCTTATGTGAAGTAGTTTAATTCCTAAATAATGAGACTTTCATACCACCTCATGCTAATGAGGCTCCTCTTATTGTTACAAGGAGTATTTCTCTTTCAATGACCTTGACATTATGTTTTCTACCTTTATTAACGACTATATTCATTATAAAAATATTGCCTATGAACCATCAATCAGAGGAATTCATTCAATTCCAATAAACAAGAGTCCTCCATCATCATTCGCATTTCTTATTGATAATAATTGGTTGAGTTCAAAAATAAATATTACCTCCCATCATTTCTTGTTGCAGGACTCCTCTTTTAATTGTAAGCACACATTTTGATACATTGATGATGAGAATGACAAATGTGGCTAAACAACCTACTGTATTAATGAAATGACAAAAATTTAAACTCCATTAATACTCTATATCTACTTACTTGCATCTGCGCGAAATCAATCATTCATCTTGGTTTGCATTTCATGCTTATGTGAAGTAGTTTAATTCATAAATAATGAGACTTTCATATCACCTCATGCTAATGAGGCTCCTCTTATTGTTACAAGGAGTATTGCTCTTTCAATGACCTTGACATTATGTTTTCTACCATTATTAACGACTATATTCATTATAAAAATATTGCCCATGCACCATCAATCAGAGGAATTCATTCAATTCCAACAAACAAGAGTCCTCCATCATGATTCGCATTTCTTATTGATAATAATTGGTTGATTTCCAAAATAAAGCGTTCCTCTCATCATTTCTTGTTGTAGGGCTCCTCTTTTAATTGCAAGCACACATTTTAATACATTGATGATGAGAATGACAAATGTGGCTAAAGAACCTATTATATCATTGAAATGACACAAATTTATACTCCATTGAAACTCTATATCTACTTACTTGCATATGCGAAAGCAATCATTCATATTGGTTTGCTTTTCATGCTTATGTGAAGTAGTGTAATTCCTAAATAATGAGACTTTCATATCACCTCATGCTAATTAAGCTCCACTTATTGTTACAAGGAGTATCTTTCTTGCAATGACCTTGACATTATGTTTTCTACCTTTATTAACGACTATATTCATTATAAAAATATTGCCCATGAACCATCAATCAGAGGAATTCATTCAATTCCAACAAACAAGAGTCCTCCATCCTCATTCGCATTTCTTATTGATAATAATTTGTTGAGTTCCAAAATAAATATTACCTCCCATGATTTCTTGTTGCAGGGGTCCTCTTTTAATTGTAAGCACACATTTTGATACATTGATGATGAGAACGACAAATGTGGCTAAACAACCTAGTGTAGTAATGAAATGACAAAAATTTAAACTCCATTGATACTCTATATCTACTTACTTGCATCTGCGAAATCAATCATTCATCTTGGTTTGCAATTCGTGCTGATGTGAAGTAGTTTAATTCCTAAATAATGAGACTTTCATATCACCTCATGCTAATTAGGGTCCACTTATTGTCACAAGGAGTATTTTTCTTTCAATGAACTTGACATTATGTTTTCTACTTTATTAACGACTATATTCATTATAAAAATATTGCCCATGAACCATCAATCAGAGGAATTCATTCAATTCCAACAAACAAGAGTCCTCCATCATGACTCGCATTTCTTATTGATAATAATTGGTTGAGTTTCAAAATAAAGAGTTCCTCTCATCATTTCTTGTTGTAGGGCTCCTCTTTTAATTGCAAGCACACATTTTGATACATTGATGATGAGAATGACAAATGTGGCTAAAGAACCTATTATACCAGTGAAATGACACAAATTTATACTCCCTTGAAACTCTATATCTACTTACTTGCATCTGCGAAAGCAATCATTCATATTGGTTTGCTTTTCATGTTATGTGAAGTAGTTTAATTCCTAAATAATGAGACTTTCATATCACCTTATGCTAATTATGCTCCTCTTATTGTTACAAGGAGTATCTTTATTGCAATGACCTTGACATTATGTTTTCTACCTTTATTAACGACTATATTCATTATAACAATATTGCCCATGAACCATCAATCAGTGGAATTCATTCAATTCCAACAAACAAGAGTCCTCCATCATCATTCGCATTTCTTATTGATAATAATTGGTTGAGTTCAAAAATAAATATTACCTCCCATCATTTCTTGTTGCAGGACTCCTCTTTTAATTGTAAGCACACATTTTGATACATTGATGATTAGAATGACAAATGTGGCTAAACAACCTACTGTATTAATGAAATGACAAAAATTTAAACTCCATTAATACTCTATATCTACTTACTTGCATCTGCGAAATCAATCATTCATCTTGGTTTGCATTTCATGCTTATGTGAAGTAGTTTAATTCCTAAATAATGAGACTTTCATACCACCTCATGCTAATGAGGCTCCTCTTATTGTTACAAGGAGTATTTCTCTTTCAATGACCTTGACATTATGTTTTCTACCTTTATTAACGACTATATTCATTATAAAAATATTGCCTATGAACCATCAATCAGAGGAATTCATTCAATTCCAATAAACAAGAGTCCTCCATCATCATTCGCATTTCTTATTGATAATAATTGGTTGAGTTCAAAAATAAATATTACCTCCCATCATTTCTTGTTGCAGGACTCCTCTTTTAATTGTAAGCACACATTTTGATACATTGATGATGAGAATGACAAATGTGGCTAAACAACCTACTGTATTAATGAAATGACAAAAATTTAAACTCCATTAATACTCTATATCTACTTACTTGCATCTGCGCGAAATCAATCATTCATCTTGGTTTGCATTTCATGCTTATGTGAAGTAGTTTAATTCATAAATAATGAGACTTTCATATCACCTCATGCTAATGAGGCTCCTCTTATTGTCACAAGGAGTATTGCTCTTTCAATGACCTTGACATTATGTTTTCTACCATTATTAATGACTATATTCATTATAAAAATATTGCCCATGCACCATCAATCAGAGGAATTCATTCAATTCCAACAAACAAGAGTCCTCCATCATGATTCGCATTTCTTATTGATAATAATTGGTTGATTTCCAAAATAAAGCGTTCCTCTCATCATTTCTTGTTGTAGGGCTCCTCTTTTAATTGCAAGCACACATTTTAATACATTGATGATGAGAATGACAAATGTGGCTAAAGAACCTATTATATCAGTGAAATGACTCAAATTTATACTCCATCGAAACTCTATATCTACTTACTTGCACCTGTGAAAGCAATCATTCATTTTGGTTTGCATTTCATGCTTATGTGAAGTAGTTTATTTCCTAAATAATGAGACTTTCATATCACCTCATGCTAATTAGGCACCACTTATTGTTACAAGGAGTATTTTTCTTGCAATGACCTTGACATTATGTTTTCTACCTTTATTAACAACTATATTCATTATAAAAATATTGCCCATGAACCATCAATCAGAGGAATTCATTCAATTCCAACAAACAAGAGTCCTCCATCGTCATTCGCATTTTTTATTGATAATAATTTGTTGAGTTCCAAAATAAATATTACCTCCCATCATTTCTTGTTGCAGGGCTCCTCTTTTAATTGTAAGCACACATTTTGATACATTGATGATGAGAACGACAAATGTGGCTTAACAACCTAGTGTAGTAATGAAAAGACAAAAATTTAAACTCCATTGATACTCTATATCTACTTACTTGCATCTACGAAATCAATCATTCATCTTGGTTTGCATTTCGTGCTTATGTGAAGTAGTTTAGTTCCAAAATAAAGAGTTCCTCTCATCATTTCTTGTTGTATGGCTCCTCTTTTAATTGCAAGCACACATTTTGATACGTTGATGATGAGAATGACAAATGTTCCTAAACAACCTAGTATATTAATGAAATGACACAAATTTAAACTCCTTTGAAACTCTATATCCGCCTACATGCATCAGAGAAAGCAATCATTCATCTTGGTTTGCATTCCGTGCATACGTGAAGTTGTATAATTCCTAAATAAGGAGACTTTCATATCACCTCATGCTAATTAGGCTCCTCTTATTGTTACAAGGAGTATTTTTCATTCAATGACCTTCACATTATGTTTTCTACCTTTATTAACGACTATATTCATTATAAAAATATTGCCCATGAACCATCAATCAGAGGAATTCATTCAATTCCAACAAACAAGAGTCCTGCATCATGATTCGCTTTTCTTATTGATAATAATTGGTTAAGTTCCAAAATAAAGCGTTCCTCTCATCATTTCTTGTTGTAGGGCTCCTCTTTTAAATGCAAGCACACATTTTGATACATTGATGATGAGAATGACAAATGTGGCTAAAGAACCTATTATATCAGTGAAATGACACAAATTTATACTCCATTGAAACTCTATATCTACTTACTTGCATCTGTTAAAGCAATCGTTCATCTTGGTTTGCATTTCATGCTTATGTGAAGTAGTTTAATTCTTAAATAATGAGACTTTCATATCACCTCATGCTAATTAGGCTCCACTTATTGTTACAAGGAGTATTTTTCTTGCAATGACCTTGACATTATGTTTTCTACCTTTATTAACGACTATATTCATTATAAAAATATTGCCCATGAACCATCAATCAGAGGAATTCTTTCAATTCGAACAAACAAGAGTCCTCCATCATGATTCACATTTCTTATTGATAATATTTGGTTGAGTTCCAAAATAAAGAGTACATCTCATCATTTCTTGTTCTAGGGCTCCTCTTTTAATTGCAAGCACACATTTTGATACGTTGATGATGAGAATGACAAATGTGCCTAAACAACCTAGTATATTAATGAAATGACACAAATTTAAACTCCTTTGAAACTCTATATCCACTTACATGCATCAGAGAAAGCAATCATTCATCTTGGTTTGCATTCCGTGCATACGTGAAGTTGTATAATTCCTAAATAAGGAGACTTTCATATCACCTCATGCTAGTTAGGCTCCTCTTATTGTTACAAGGAGTATTTTTCATTCAATGACCTTCACATTATGTTTTCTACCTTTATTAACGACTATATTCATTATAAAAATATTGCCCATGAACCATCAATCAGAGGAATTCATTCAATTCCAACAAACAAGAGTCCTGCATCATGATTCGCTTTTCTTATTGATAATAATTGGTTAAGTTCCAAAATAAAGCGTTCCTCTCATCATTTCTTGTTTTAGGGCTCCTCTTTTAAATGCAAGCACACATTTTGATACATTGATGATGAGAATGACAAATGTGGCTAAAGAACCTATTATATCAGTGAAATGACACAAATTTATACTCCATTGAAACTTTATATCTACTTACTTGCATCTGTGAAAGCAATCGTTCATCTTGGTTTGCGTTTCATGCTTATGTGAAGTAGTTTAATTCCTAAATAATGAGACTTTCATATCACCTCATGCTAATTAGGCTCCACTTATTGTTACAAGGAGAATTTTTCTTGCAATGACCTTGACATTATGTTTTCTACCTTTATTAACGATTATATTCATTATAAAAATATTGCCCATGAACCATCAATCAGAGGAATTCATTGAATTCCAACAAAAAGAGTCCTTCATCATCATTCGCATTTCTTATTGATAATAATTGGTTGAGTTCAAAAATAATATTACCTCCCATCATTTCTTGGTGCAGGGCTCCTCTTTTAATTGTAAGCACACATTTTGATACATTGATGATGAGAACGACAAATGTGGGTAAACAACCTAGTGTATTAATGAAATGACAAAAATTTAAACTCCATTAATACTCTATATCTACTTACTTGCATCTGTGAAATCAATCATTCATCTTGGTTTGCATTTCGTGCTTATGTTACATAGTTTAATTCCTAAATAATGAGACTTTCATATCACCTCATGCTTATTAGGCTCCTCATCATGTTACAAGGAGTATTTTTCATTTGATGACATTAACATTATGTTTTCTATCTTTATTAATGACTATATTCATTATAAAAATATTGCCCATGAACCATCAATCAGAGGAATTCATTCAATTCCAGTAAACAAGAGCCCTCCATCATGATTCGCATTTCTTATTGATAATGATTGGTTAAGTTCCAAAATAAAATGTTCCTCCCATCATTTCTTGTTGCATGGCAACTCTTTTAATTGCAAGCACACATTTTGATACATTGATGATGAGAATGACAAATGTGCCTAAACAACCTAGTATATTAATGAAATGACACAAATTTAAACTCCTTTGAAACTCTATATCCACTTACTTGCATCAGAGAAAGCAATCATTCATCTTGGTTTGCATTCCGTGCTTACGTGAAGTTGTATAATTCCTAAATAAGGAGACTTTCATATCACCTCATGCTAATTAGGCTCCTCTTATTGTTACAAGGAGTATTTTTCATTCAATGAGCTTCACATTATGTTTTCTACCTTTATTAACGACTATATTCATTATAAAAATATTGCCCATGAACCATCAATCAGAGGAATTCATTCAATTCGAACAAACAAGAGTCCTCGATCATGATTCACATTTCTTATTGATAATAATTGGTTGAGTTCCAAAATAAAGAGTACATCTCATCATTTCTTGTTCTAGGGCTCCTCTTTTAATTGCAAGCACACATTTTGATACGTTGATGATGAGAATGACAAATGTGCCTAAACAACCTAGTATATTAATGAAATGACACAAATTTAAACTCCTTTGAAACTCTATATCCACTTACATGCATCAAAGAAAGCAATCATTCATCTTGGTTTGCATTCCGTGCATACGTGAAGTTGTATAATTCCTAAATAAGGAGACTTTCATATCACCTCATGCTAATTAGGCTCCTCTTATTGTTACAAGGAGTATTTTTCATTGAATGAGCTTCACATTATGTTTTCTACCTTTATTAACGACTATATTCATTATAAAAATATTGCCCATGAACCATCAATCAGAGGAATTCATTCAATTCCAACAAACAAGAGTCCTCCATCATCATTCGCATTTCTTATTGATAATAATTGGTTGAGTTCAAAAATAAATATTACCTCCCATCATTTCTTGTTAAAGGGCTCCTCTTTTAATTGTAAGCATACATTTTGATACATTGATGCTGAGAACGACAAATGTGGCTAAACAACCTAGTGTATTAATGAAATGACAAAAAATTGAAACTCCATTAAGACTCTATATCTACTTACTTGTATCTACGAAATCAATCATTCATCTTGGTTTGCATTTCGTGCTTATGTGAAGTAGTTTTTAAATCCTAAATAATGAGAATTTCATATCACCTCTTGCTAATTAGGCTCCACTTATTGTTACAAGGAGTATTTTTCTTTCAATGACGTTGACATTATGTTTTCTACCTTTATTAACGACTATATTCATTATAAAAATATTGCCCATGAACCATCAATCAGTGTAATTCATTCAATTCTAACAAACAAGAGTCCTGCATCTTGATTCGCATTTCTTATTGATAATAATTGGTTGAGTTCCAATATAAATATTACCTCCCATCATTTCTTGTTGTAGGGCTCCTCTTTTAATTGTAAGCACACATTTTGATACATTGATGATGAGAATGACAAATGTGGCTAAACAACCTAGTGTATTAATGAAATGACAAAACTATAAACTCCATTAAGTCTCTATATCTACTTACTTGTATCTGCGAAGTCAATCATTCATCTTGGTTTGCATTTCGTGCTTATGTGAAGTAGTTTAAATGCTAAATAATGAGAATTTCATATCACCTCATGCTAATTAGGCTCCACTTATTGTTATAAGGAGTATTTTTCTTTCAATGACCTTGACATTATGTTTTCTACTTTATTAATGACTATATTCATTATAAAAATATTGCCCATGAACCATCAAGCATTGCAATTCATTCAATTCTAACAAACAAGAGTCCTGCATCTTGATTCGCATTTCTTATTGATAATAATTGGTTGAGTTCCAAAATAAATATTACCTCCCATCATTTATTGTTGTAGGGCTCCTCTTTTAATTGTAAGCACACATTTTGATACATTGATGATGAGAATGACAAATGTGGCTAAACAACCTAGTGTATTAACGAAATGACAAAAATTTAAACTCCATTGAAACTCTAAATCTACTTAGTTGCCTCTGCGAAATCAATCATTCATCTTGGTTTGGAATTCATGCTCCTGTGAAGTAGATTAATTCCTAAATAATGAGACTTTCATATCACCTCATGATAATTAGCCTGCTCTTGTTGTTACAAGGAGTATTTTTCTTTCAATTACGTTGACATTATGTTTTCTACCTTTATTAACGACTATATTCATTATAAATATATTGCCCATGAACCATCAATCAGAGGAATTCATTCAATTGCAACAAACGAGAGTCCTACATCATGATTCACATTTCTTATTGATAATAATTGGTTAAGTTCCAAAATAAAGCGTTCCGCTCATCATTTCTTGTTGTAGGGCTCCTCTTTTAATTGCAAGCACACATTTTGATACATTGATGATGAGAATGACAAATGTGGCTAAAGAACTTATTATATCAGTGAAATGGCGCAAATTTATACTCCATTGAAACTCTATATCTACTTACTTGCATCTGTGAAAGCAATCATTCATCTTTGTTTGCATTTCATGCTTATGTGAAATAGTTTAATTCCTAAATAATGAGACTTTCATATCACCTCATGCTTATTAGGCTCCTCATCATGTTACAAGGAGTATTTTTCATTTGATGACATTAACATTATGTTTTCTATCTTTATTAACGACTATATTCATTATAAAAATATTGCCCATGAACCATCAATCAGAGGAATTCATTCAATTCCAGCAAACAAGAGCCCTCCATCATGATTCGCATTTCTTATTGATAATGATTGGTTAGGTTCCAAAATAAAATGTTCCTCCCATCATTTCTTGTTGCATGGCAACTCTTTTAATTGCAAGCACACATTTTGACACATTGATGATGAGAATGACAAATGTGCCTAAACAACCTAGTATATTAATGAAATGACACAAATTTAAACTCCTTTGAAACTCTATATCCACTTACTTGCATCAGAGAAAGCAATCATTCATCTTGGTTTGCATTCCGTGCTTACGTGAAGTTGTATAATTCCTAAATAAGGAGACTTTCATATCACCTCATGCTAATTAGGCTCCTCTTATTGTTACAAGGAGTATTTTTCATTCAATGACCTTCACATTATGTTTTCTACCTTTATTAACGACTATATTCATTATAAAAATATTGCCCATGAACCATCAATCAGAGGAATTCATTCAATTCCAACAAACAAGAGTCCTCCATCATCATTCGCATTTCTTATTGATAATAATTGGTTGAGTTCAAAAATAAATATTACCTCCCATCATTTCTTGTTAAAGGGCTCCTCTTTTAATTGTAAGCATACATTTTGATACATTGATGCTGAGAACGACAAATGTGGCTAAACAACCTAGTGTATTAATGAAATGACAAAAATTGAAACTCCATTAAGACTCTATATCTACTTACTTGTATCTACGAAATCAATCATTCATCTTGGTTTGCATTTCGTGCTTATGTGAAGTAGTTTAAATCCTAAATAATGAGAATTTCATATCACCTCTTGCTAATTAGGCTCCACTTATTGTTACAAGGAGTATTTTTCTTTCAATGACGTTGACATTATGTTTTCTACCTTTATTAACGACTATATTCATTATAAAAATATTGCCCATGAACCATCAATCAGTGTAATTCATTCAATTCTAACAAACAAGAGTCCTGCATCTTGATTCGCATTTCTTATTGATAATAATTGGTTGAGTTCCAATATAAATATTACCTCCCATCATTTCTTGTTGTAGGGCTCCTCTTTTAATTGTAAGCACACATTTTGATACATTGATGATGAGAATGACAAATGTGGCTAAACAACCTAGTGTATTAATGAAATGACAAAACTATAAACTCCATTAAGTCTCTATATCTACTTACTTGTATCTGCGAAGTCAATCATTCATCTTGGTTTGCATTTCGTGCTTATGTGAAGTAGTTTAAATGCTAAATAATGAGAATTTCATATCACCTCATGCTAATTAGGCTCCACTTATTGTTATAAGGAGTATTTTTCTTTCAATGACCTTGACATTATGTTTTCTACTTTATTAATGACTATATTCATTATAAAAATATTGCCCATGAACCATCAAGCATTGCAATTCATTCAATTCTAACAAACAAGAGTCCTGCATCTTGATTCGCATTTCTTATTGATAATAATTGGTTGAGTTCCAAAATAAATATTACCTCCCATCATTTATTGTTGTAGGGCTCCTCTTTTAATTGTAAGCACACATTTTGATACATTGATGATGAGAATGACAAATGTGGCTAAACAACCTAGTGTATTAACGAAATGACAAAAATTTAAACTCCATTGAAACTCTAAATCTACTTAGTTGCTTCTGCGAAATCAATCATTCATCTTGGTTTGGAATTCGTGCTCCTGTGAAGTAGATTAATTCCTAAATAATGAGACTTTCATATCACCTCATGATAATTAGCCTGCTCTTGTTGTTACAAGGAGTATTTTTCTTTCAATTACGTTGACATTATGTTTTCTACCTTTATTAACGACTATATTCATTATAAATATATTGCCCATGAACCATCAATCAGAGGAATTCATTCAATTGCAACAAACGAGTGTCCTACATCATGATTCACATTTCTTATTGATAATAATTGGTTAAGTTCCAAAATAAAGCGTTCCGCTCATCATTTCTTGTTGTAGGGCTCCTCTTTTAATTGCAAGCACACATTTTGATACATTGATGATGAGAATGACAAATGTGGCTAAAGAACTTATTATATCAGTGAAATGGCGCAAATTTATACTCCATTGAAACTCTATATCTACTTACTTGCATCTGTGAAAGCAATCATTCATCTTGGTTTGCATTTCATGCTTATGTGAAGTAGTTTAATTCCTAAATAATGAGACTTTCATATCACCTCATGCTTATTAGGCTCCTCATCATGTTACAAGGAGTATTTTTCATTTGATGACATTAACATTATGTTTTCTATCTTTATTAACGACTATATTCATTATAAAAATATTGCCCATGAACCATCAATCAGAGGAATTCATTCAATTCCAGCAAACAAGAGCCCTCCATCATGATTCGCATTTCTTATTGATAATGATTGGTTAGGTTCCAAAATAAAATGTTCCTCCCATCATTTCTTGTTGCATGGCAACTCTTTTAATTGCAAGCACACATTTTGACACATTGATGATGAGAATGACAAATGTGCCTAAACAACCTAGTATATTAATGAAATGACACAAATTTAAACTCCTTTGAAACTCTATATCCACTTACTTGCATCAGAGAAAGCAATCATTCATCTTGGTTTGCATTCCGTGCTTACGTGAAGTTGTATAATTCCTAAATAAGGAGACTTTCATATCACCTCATGCTAATTAGGCTCCTCTTATTGTTACAAGGAGTATTTTTCATTCAATGACCTTCACATTATGTTTTCTACCTTTATTAACGACTATATTCATTATAAAAATATTGCCCATGAACCATCAATCAGAGGAATTCATTCAATTCCAACAAACAAGAGTCCTCCATCATCATTCGCATTTCTTATTGATAATAATTGGTTGAGTTTAAAAATAAATATTACCTCCCATCATTTCTTGTTAAAGGGCTCCTCTTTTAATTGTAAGCATACATTTTGATACATTGATGCTGAGAACGACAAATGTGGCTAAACAACCTAGTGTATTAATGAAATGACAAAAATTGAAACTCCATTAAGACTCTATATCTACTTACTTGTATCTACGAAATCAATCATTCATCTTGGTTTGCATTTCGTGCTTATGTGAAGTAGTTTAAATCCTAAATAATGAGAATTTCATATCACCTCTTGCTAATTAGGCTCCACTTATTGTTACAAGGAGTATTTTTCTTTCAATGACGTTGACATTATGTTTTCTACCTTTATTAACGACTATATTCATTATAAAAATATTGCCCATGAACCATCAATCAGTGTAATTCATTCAATTCTAACAAACAAGAGTCCTGCATCTTGATTCGCATTTCTTATTGATAATAATTGGTTGAGTTCCAATATAAATATTACCTCCCATCATTTCTTGTTGTAGGGCTCCTCTTTTAATTGTAAGCACACATTTTGATACATTGATGATGAGAATGACAAATGTGGCTAAACAACCTAGTGTATTAACGAAATGACAAAAATTTAAACTCCATCGAAACTCTAAATCTACTTAGTTGCATCTGGGAAATCAATCATTCATCTTGGCTTGGAATTGGTGCTCCTGTGAAGTAGTTTAATTCCTAAATAATGAGACTTTCATATCACCTCATGATAATTAGCCTGCTCTTATTGTTACAAGGAGTATTTTTCTTTCAATCACCTTGACATTATGTTTTCTACCTTTATTAACGACTATATTCATTATAAATATATTGCCCATGAACCATCAATCAGAGGAATTCATTCAATTCCAACAAACAAGAGTCCTGCATCATGATTCGCATTTCTTATTGATAATAATTGGTTAAGTTCCAAAATAAAGCGTTCCTCTCATCATTTCTTGTTGTAGGGCTCCTCTTTTAATTGCAAGCACACATTTTGATACATTGATGATGAGAATGACAAATGTGGCTAAAGAACCTATTATATCAGTGAAATGACACAAATTTATACTCCATTGAAACTCTATATCTACTTACTTGCATCTGTGAAAGCAATCATTCATCTTGGTTTGCATTTCATGCTTATATGAAGTAGTTTAATTCCGAAACAATGAGACTTTCATATCAGCTCATGCTAATTACGCTCCACTTATTGTTACAAGGAGTATTTTTCTTGCAATGACCTTGACATTATGTTTTCTACCTTTATTAACAACTATATTCATTATAAAAATATTGCCCATGAACCATCAATCGGAGGAATTCATTCAATTCCAACAAACAAGAGTCCTCCATCATCATTCGCATTTCTTATTGATAATAATTGGTTGAGTTCAAAAATAATATTACCTCCCATCATTTCTTGTTGCAGGGCTCCTCTTTTAATTGTAAGCACACATTTTGATACATTGATGATGAGAACGACAAATGTGGCTAAACAACCTAGTGTATTAATGAAATGACAAAAATTTAAACTCCATTAATACTCTATATCTACTTACTTGCATCTGTGAAATCAATCATTCATCTTGGTTTGCAATTCGTGCTTATGTTAAGTAGTTTAATTCCTAAATAATGAGACTTTCATATCACCTCATGCTAATTAGGCTCCTCATCATACTACAAGGAGTATTTTTCATTCGATGACATTGACATTATTTTTTCTATCTTTATTAACCACTATATTCATTATAAAAATATTGCCCATGAACCATCAATCAGAGGAATTCATTCAATTCCAGCAAACAAGAGCCCTCCATCATTATTCGCATTTCTTATTGATAATGATTGGTTAAGTTGCAAAATAAAATGTTCCTCCCATCATTTCTTGTTGCATGGCAACTCTTTTAATTGCAAGCACTCATTTTGATACATTGATGATGAGAATGACAAATATTCCTCACCAACCTAGTATATTAATGAAATGACACAAATTTAAACTCCTTTGAAACTCTATATCCACTTACTTGCATCAGAGAAAGCAATCATTCATCTTGGTTTGCATTCCGTGCTTACGTGAAGTTGTATAATTCCTAAATAAGGAGACTTTGATATCACCTCATGCTAATTAGGCTCCTCTTATTGTTACAAGGAGTATTTTTCATTCAATGACCTTCACATTATGTTTTCTACCTTTATTAACGACTATATTCATTATAAAAATATTGCCCATGAACCATCAATCAGAGGAATTCATTCAATTCCAACAAACAAGATTCCTCCATCATCATTCGCATTTCTTATTGATAATAATTGGTTGAGTTCTAATATAAATATTACCTCCCATCATTTCTTGTTGTAGGGCTCCTCTTTTAATTGTAAGCACACATTTTGATACATTGATGATGAGAATGACAAATGTGGCTAAACAACCTAGTGTATTAACGAAATGACAAAAATTTAAACTCCATTGAAACTCTAAATCTACTTAGTTGCATCTGGGAAATCAATCATTCATCTTGGTTTGGAATTCGTGCTCCTGTGAAGTAGTTTAATTCCTAAATAATGAGACTTTCATATCACCTCATGATAATTAGCCTGCTCTTATTGTTACAAGGAGTATTTTTCTTTCAATCACCTTGACATTATGTTTTCTACCTTTATTAACGACTATATTCATTATAAATATATTGCCCATGAACCATCAATCAGAGGAATTCATTCAATTCCAACAAACAAGAGTCCTGCATCATGATTCACATTTCTTATTGATAATAATTGGTTAAGTTCCAAAATAAAGCGTTCCTCTCATCATTTCTTGTTGTAGGGCTCCTCTTTTAATTGCAAGCACACATTTTGATACATTGATGATGAGAATGTCAAATGTGGCTAAAGAACCTATTATATCAGTGAAATGACACAAATTTATACTCCATTGAAACTCTATATCTACTTACTTGCATCTGTGAAAGCAATCATTCATCTTGGTTTGCATTTCATGCTTATGTGAAGTAGTTTAATTCCTAAACAATGAGACTTTCATATCAGCTCATGCTAATTAGGCTCCACTTATTGTTACAAGGAGTATTTTTCTTGCAATGACCTTGACATTATGTTTTCTACCTTTATTAACAACTATATTCATTATAAAAATATTGCCCATGAACCATCAATCAGAGGAATTCATTCAATTCCAACAAAGAAGAGTCCTCCATCATCATTTGCATTTCTTCTTGATAATAATTGGTGGAGTTACAAAATCAATAGTACCACCCATCATTTCTTGTTGTAGGGCTCCTCTTTTAATTGGAAGCGCACATTTTGATACATTGATGATGAGAATGACAAATGTGGCTGAACAACATAGTATATTAATGAAATGACAAAAAATTAAACTCCATTGAAACTCTAAATCTACTTACTTCAATCTGCTAAAGCAATCATTCATCTCGGTTTGCATTTCGTGCTAATGTGAAGTTGTTTAATTCCTGAAAAATGAGACTTTGATATCACCTCATGCTAATTAGGCTCCTCTTATTGTTACAAGTGGTATTTTTCATTCAATGACGTTGACATTATGTTTTCTACCCTTATTAACAACTATATTCATTATAAAAATATTGCCCATGAACCATCAATTAGAGGAATTCATTCGATTCCAACAAATAAGAGTCCTCCATCATGATTCGCATTTCTTATTGATAATAATTGGTTGAGTTCCAAAATAAATATTACCTCCCATCATTTCTTGTTGCAGGGGTTCGTCTTTGAATTGCAAGCACACATTTTGATACATTGATAATGAGAATGAACAATGTGGCTAAACAACCTAGAATATTAATGAATTCAAGCAAATTTAAATTCCATTGAAACTCTAAGTCTTCTTACTTCAATCTGCAAAAGCAATCATTCATCTCGATTTGCATTCCGTGCTAATGTCAAGTTGTTTAATTCCTAAATAATAAGACTTTCATATCACTTCATGCTAATTAGGCTCCCCATCATATTTACAATGAGTATTTTTCATTCAATAACGTTGACATTATGTTTTCTATCTTTATTAATGACTATAATCATTATAAAAATATTGCCCATGAACCATCAATCAGTGGAATTCATTCAATTCTAACAAACAAGAGTCCTCCATCTTGATTCGCATTTCTTATTGATAATAATTGGTTGAGTTCCAAAATAAATATTACCTCCCATCATTTCTTGTTGCAGGGCTCCTTTTTTAATTATAAGCACACATTTTGATACATTGATGATGAGAATGACAAATGTGGCTAAACAGCCTAGTGTATTAACGAAATAACAAAAATTTAAACTCCATTGCAACTCTAAATCTACTTACTTGCATCTGCGAAATCAATCATTCATCTTGGTTTGCAATTCGTGCTTATGTGAAGTAGTTTAATTCCTAAATAATGAGACTTTCATATCACCTCATGCTAATGAGGCTCCTCTTATTGTTACAAGGAGTAATTTTCTTTCAATGACCTTGACATTATGTTTTCTACCTTTATTAACGACTATATTCACTATAAAAATATTGCCCATGAACCATCAATCAGAGGAATTCATTCAATTCCAATAAACAAGAGTCCTCCATCATCATTCGCATTTCTTATTGATAATAATTGGTTGAGTTCCCAAATAAATATTACCTCCCATCATTTCTTGTTGCAGGGCTCCTCTTTTAATTGTAAGCACACATTTTGATACATTGATGATAAGAATGACAAATGTGGCTAAACAACCTAGTGTATTAATGAAATGACAAAAATTTAAACTCCATGTAAACTCTAAATCTACTTACTTGCATCTGCGAAATCAATCATTCATCTTGGTTTGCAATTCGTGCTTATGTGAAGTTGTTTAATTCCTAAATAATGAGACTTTCATATCATTTCATGCTAATTAGGCTCCTCTTATTGTTACAAGGAGTATTTTTCATTCAATGACCTTGACATTATGTTTTCTACCATTATTAACGACTATATTCATTATAAAAATATTGCCCATGAACCATCAATCGGAGGAATTCATTCAATCCCAACAAACAAGAGTCCTCCATCTTCATTCGCATTTCTTATTGATAATAATCGGCTGAGTTCCAAAATGAAGAGTACCTCCCATCATTTCTTTTTAGCAGGGCTTCTCATTTGATTCCAAGCACACATTTTGATACATTGATGATGAAACTGACAAATGTGGCTAAAAAACCTAGTATATTAAAGAAATCAAACAAATTTAAACTCCATTGAAACTCTAAATCTATTTACTTCAATCTGCTAAAGCAATCATTCATCTCAGTTTGCATTTCGTGCTAATGTGAAGTTGTTTAATTCATGAAAAATGAGACTTTGATTTCACCTCATGCTAATTAGGCTCCTCTTATTGTTACAAGGAGTATTTTTCATTCAATGACCTTCACATTATGTTTTCTAGCTTTATTAATGACTATATTCATTATAAAAATATTGCCCATGAACCATCAATCAGAGGAATTCAATTAATTCCAACAAACAAGAGTCCTCCATCATCATTCGCATTTATTATTGATAATAATTGGTTGAGTTCCAAAATCAAGAGTACCACCCATCATTTCTTGTTGTAGGGCTCCTCTTTTAATTGCAAGCGCACATTTTGATACATTGATGATGAGAATGACAAATGTGGCCGAACAACATAGTATATTAATGAATTGACAAAAATTTAAACTCCATTGAAACTCTAAATCTACTTACATGCATCTACGAAATCAATCATTCATCTTGGTTTGCATTTCGTGCTTATGTGAAGTTGTTTAATTCCTAAATAATGGGACTTTCATATCACCTCATGCTAATTAGGCTCCTCTTATTGTTACAAGGAGTACTTTTTTTTTCAGTGACCTTGACATCATGTTTTCTACCTTTATTAACGACTATATTCATTATAAAAATATTGCCCATGAAACATCAACAAGAGGAATTCATTCAATTCCAACAAACAAGAGTCCTCCATCATGATTCGCATTTCTTATTGATAATAATTGGTTGAGTTCCAAAATAAAGAGATCCTCTCATCATTTCTTGTTGCAGGGCTCCTCTTTTAATTGCAAGCACACATTTTGATTTATTGATGATGAGAATGACACATGTGGCTAAACAACCTAGTGTATTAATGAAATGACAAAAATTTAAACTCCATTGATACTCTATATCTACTTACTTGCATCTGAGAAATCAATCATTCATCTTGGTTTGCATTTGGTGCTTATGTGAAGTTGTTTAATTCCTAAATAATGAGACTTTCATATCACCTCATGCTAATTAGGCTCCTCTTATTGTTGCAAGTAGTTTTTTTCATTCAATGACCTTCACATTATGTTTTCTATATTTAATAACGACTGTATTCATTATAAAAATATTGCCCATGAACCATCAATCGGAGGAATTCATTCAATTCCAACAAACAAGAGTCCTCCATCATCATTCGCATTTCTTATTGATAATAATTGGTTGAGTTCCAAAATAAATATTACCTCCCATCATTTCTTGTTGCAGGGCTCCACTTTTAATTGTAAGCACACATTTTGATTTATTGATGATGAGAATGATACCTGTGGCTAAACAACCTAGTGTATTAATGAAATGACAAAAATTTAAACTCCATTGATACTCTATATCTACTTACTTGCATCTGCGAAATCAATCATTCATCTTGGTTTGCATTTGGTGCTTATGTGAAGTTGTTTAATTCCTAAATAATGAGACTTTCATATCACCTCATGCTAATTAGGATCCTCTTATTGTTACACGGAGTATTGTTCATTCAATGACCTTGACATTATGTTTTCTACCTTTATTAACGACTATATTCATTATAAAAATATTGCCCATGACCATCAATCATAGGAATTCATTCAATTCCAACAAACAAGAGTCCTCCATCATGATTCGCATTTCTTCATGATAATAATTAGTTGAGTTCCAAAATAAAGAGTTCCTCCCATCATTTCTTGTTGCAGGGCTCCTCTTTTAATTGCAGGCACACATTTTGGTACACTGATAATGAGAATGACAAATATGCCTAATCAACCTAGTATATTAATGAAATGACACAAATTTATACTCCATTAAAACCCTAAATCTACCAACATGCAACTACGAAAAGAATTATTCATCTTGGTTTGCATTCCGTGCAAATGTGAAGTTGTTTAATTCCTAAATAATGAGACTTTCATATCATCTCATGCTAATTAGGCTCCTCTTCTTGTTACAAGGAGTATTTTTCATTCAATGACTTTGACATTATGCTTTCTATCTTTATTAACGACTATATTCATTATAAAAATATTGCCGATGAACCATCAATCAGAGGAATTTATTCAATTCTAACAAACAAGAGTCCTCCATCTTGATTTCTTATTGATAATAATTGGTTGAGTTCATAAATAAATATTACCTGCCATCATTTCTTGTTGCAAGGCTCCTCTTTCAATTGCAAGCACACATTTTGATACATTGATGATGAGAATGACCAATGTGGCTAAACAACCTAGTATATTAATGAATTCAAGCAAATTTAAATTCCATTGAAACTCTAAGTCTCGTACATCAATCTACGAAAGCAATCATTCATCTCGATTTGCATTCCCTGCTAATGTGAAGTAGTTTAATTCCTAAATAATGAGACTTTCATATCACCTCATGCTAATTGGGCTCCTCATCTTGTTACAAGGAGTATTTTTCATTCAATGACTTTGACATTATGTTTTCTATCTTTATTAACGACTATATTCATTATAAAATATTGCCCATGAACCATTAATCAATGGAATTCGTTCAATTCTAACAAACAAGAGTCCTCCATCCTGATTTGCATTTCTTATTGATAATAATTGGTTGAGTTCCAAAATAAATATTACCTGCCATCATTTCTTGTTGCAGGGCTCCTCTTTCAATTGCAAGCACACATTTTGATACATTGATGATGAGAATGACCAATGTGGCTAAACAACCTAGTATATTAAAGAATTCAAGCAAATTTAAATTCCATTGAAACTCTAAGTCTACTTACTTCAATCTGCTAAAGCAATCATTCATCTTGATTTGCATTCCGTGCTAATGTGAAGTTGTTTAATTCCCAAATAATGAGACGTTCATATCACCTCATGCTAATTAGGCTCCTCATCTTGTGACAAGGAGTATTTTTCATTCAATGACTTTGACATTATGTTTTCTATCTTTATTAACGACTATATTGATTATAAAAATATTGCCCATGAACCATCAATCAGTGCAATTCATTCAATTCTAACTAGCAAGAGTCCTCCCTCCTAATTTGCATTTCTTATTGATAATAATTGGTTGAGTTCCAAAATAAATATTACCTGCCATCATTTCTTGTTGCAGGGCTCCTCTTTCAATTGCAAGCACACATTTTGATACATTGATGATGAGAATGACCAATGTGGCTAAACAACCTAGAATATGAAAGAATTCAAGCAAATTTAAATTCCATTGAAACTCTAAGTCTACTTACTTCAATCTGCTAAAGCAATCATTCATCTCGATTTGCATTCCGTGCTAATGTGAAGTTGTTTAATTCCCAAAAAATGAGATGTTCATATCACCTCATGCTAATTAGGATCCTCATCTTGTTACAAGGAGTATTTTTCATTCAATGACTTTGACATTATGTTTTCTATCTTTATTAACGACTATATTCATTATAAAAATATTGCCCATGAACCATCAATCAGTGCAATTCTTTCAATTCTAACTAGCAAGAGTCCTCCATCCTAATTTGCATTTCTTATTGATAATAATTGGTTGAGTTCCAAAATAAATATTACCTCCCATCATTTCTTGTTGCAGGGCTTCTCTTTTAATTGTAAGCACACATTTTGATACATTGATGATGAGAATGACAAATGTGGCTAAACAGCATAGAATATTAATGAAATGACAAAAATTTAAACTCCATTGAAAATCCAAATCTACTTACTTGCATCTGCAAAATCAATCATTCATCTTGGTTTGCATTTCGTGCTTATGTGAAGTAGTTTAATTCCTAAATAATGAGACTTTCATATCACCTCATGCTAATTAGGCTCCTCATGTTGTTACAAGGAGTATTTTTCATTCAATGACTTTGACATTATGTTTTCTATCTTTATTAACGACTATATTCATTATAAAAATATTGCCCATGAACCAGCAATCAGTGGAATTAATTCAATTCTAACAAACAAGAGTCCTCCATCCTGATTTGCGTTTCTTATTGATAATAATTGGTTGAGTTCCAAAATAAATATTACCTGCCATCATTTCTTGTTGCAGGGCTCCTCTTTCAATTGCAAGCACACATTTTGATACATTGATGATGAGAATGACCAATGTGGCTAAACAACCTAGTATATTAATGAATTCAAGCAAATTTAAACTCCATTGAAACTCTAAATCTACTTACTTGCATCTGCGAAAGGAATCATTCATTTGGTTTGCATTCCGTGCTAATGTGAAATTGTTTAATTCCTAAATAATGAGACTTTCATATCACCACATGCTAATTAGGCTCCTCTTATTGTTACGAGGAGTATTTTTCTTTCAATGACCTTGACATTATGTTTTCTACCTTTATTAACGACTATATTCGTTATAAAAATATTCCCATGAACCATCAATCAGAGGAATTCATTCAATTCCAACAAACAAGAGTCCTCCATCATCATTCGCATTTCTTATTGATAATAATTGGTTGAGTTCCAAAATAAAGAGTTCCTCCCATCATTTCTTGTTGCAGGGCTCCTCTTTTAATTGTAAACACACATTTTGATGCATTGATGATGAGAATGACAAATGTGGCTAAACAACCTAGTAAATTAATGAAATGACTCAACTATAAAGTCCATTGAAACTCTAAATCTACTTACTTGCATCTGCAAAAGGAATCATTCATTTGGTTTGCATTTAATGCTAATGTGAAGTTGTTTAATTCCTAAATAATGAGACTTTCATATCACCTCATGCTAATTAGGCTCCTCTTATTGTTACAAGTATTTTTTTCATTCAATGACCTTCACATTATGCTTTCTATCTTTAATAACGATTGTATTCATTATAAAAATATTGCCCATGAACCATCAATCGGAGGAATTCATTCAATTCCAACAAACAAGAGTCCTCCATCTTCATTTGCATTTCTTATTGATAATAATTGGTTGAGCTCCAAAATGAAGAGTACCTCCCATCATTTCTTTTTAGCAGGGCTTTTCTTTTGATTCCAAGCACACATTTTGATACATTGATGATGAAACTGACAAATGTGGCTAAACAACCTAGTATATCAATGAAATCAAACAAATTTAAATTCCATTGAAACTCTAAATCTACTTACTTCAATGTGCTAAAGCAATAATTCATCTCGGTTTACATTTCGTGCTAATGCGAAGTTGTTTAATTCCCGAAAAATGAGACTTTGATATCACCTCATGCTAATTAGGCTCCTCTTATTGTTACAAGGGGTATTTTTCATTCAATGACGTTGACGTTATGTTTTCTACCTTTATTAACGACTATATTCATTATAAAAATATTGCCCATGAACCATCAATCAGAGGAGTTCATTCACTTCCAACAAATAAGAGTCCTCTATCATGATTCGCATTTCTTATTGATAATAATTGGTTGAGTTCCAAAATAAATATTACCTCCCATCATTTCTTGTTGCAGGGCTCCTCTTTCAATTGCAAGCACACATTTTGATACATTGATGATGAGAATGACCAATGTGGCTGAACAACCTAGTATATTAATGAATTCAAGCAAATTTAAATTCCATTGAAACTCTAAGTCTACTTACTTCAATCTGCAAAAGCAATCATTCAACTCGATTTGCATTCTGTGCTAATGTGAAGTTGTTTAATTCCTAAATAATGAGACTTTCATATCGCCTCATGCTAATTACGCTCCTCATCATGTTATAAGGAGTATGTTTCATTCAATGACGTTGACATTATGTTTTCTATCTTTATTAACGACTATATTCATTATAAAAATATTGCCCATGAACCATCAATCAATGCAATTCATTCAATTCTAACAAACAAGAGTCCTCCATCTTCATTCGCATTTCTTGTTGATAATAATTGCTTGAGTTCCAAGATAAATATTACCTCCCATCATTTCTTGTTGCAGGGCTCCTCTTTTAATTCTAAGCACACATTTTGATACATTGATGATGAGAATGACCAATGTGGCTAAACAACCTAGTATATTAATGAATTCAAGCAAATTCAAATTCCATTGAAACTCTAAGTCTACTTACTTCAATCTGCGAAAGCAATCATTCATCTCGATTTGCATTCCCTCCTAATGTGAAGTTGTTTAATTCCTAAATAATGAGACTTTTATATCACCTCATGCTAATTAGGCTCCTCATCTTGTTACAAGGAGTATTTTTCATTCAATGACTTTGACACTATGTTTTCTATCTTTATTAACGACTATATTCATTATAAAAATATTGCCCATGAACCATCAATTAGTGGAATTCATTCAATTCTAACAAACAAGAGTCCTCCATCCTGATTTGCATTTCTTATTGATAATAATTGGTTGAGTTCCAAAATAAATATTACCTCCCATCATTTCTTGTTGCAGGGCTCCTCTTTTAATTGTAAGCACACATTTTGATACATTGATGATGAGAATGACAAATGTGGCTAAACAGCATAGTAAATTAATGAAATGACAAAAATTTAAACTCCATTCAAAATCTAAATCTACTTACTTGTATCTGCAAAATCAATCATTCATCTTGGTTTGCATTTTGTGCTTATGTGAAGTAGTTTAATTCCTAAATAATGAGACTTTCATATCACCACATGCTAATTAGGCTCCTCTTATTGTTACGAGGAGTATTTTTCTTTCAATGACCTTGACATTATGTTTTCTACATTTATTAACGACTATATTCATTATAAAAATATTCCCATGAACGATCAATCGGAGGAATTCATTCAATTCCAATAAACAAGAGTCCTCCATCATCATTCGCATTTCTTATTGATAATAATTGGTTAAGTTCCAAAATAAATATTACCTCCCATCATTTCTTGTTGCAGGGCTCCTCTTTTAATTGTAAGCACACATTTTGATACATTGATGATGAGAATGACAAATGTGGCTAAACAGCATAGTATATTAATGAAATGACAAAAATTTAAACTCCATTGAAAATCTAAATCTACTTACTTGCATTTGCAAAATCAATCATTCATCTTGGTTTGCATTTTGTGCTTATGTGAAGTAGTTTAATTCCTAAATAATGAGACTTTCATATCACCACATGCTAATTAGGCTCCTCTTATTGTTACGAGGAGTATTTTTCTTCCAATGACCTTGACATTATGTTTTCTACATTTATTAACGACTATATTCATTATAAAAATATTCCCATGAACGATCAATCGGAGGAATTCATTCAATTCCAATAAACAAGAGTCCTCCATCATCATTCGCATTTCTTATTGATAATAATTGGTTAAGTTCCAAAATAAATATTACCTCCCATCATTTCTTGTTGCAGGGCTCCTCTTTTAATTGTAAGCACACATTTTGATACATTGATGATGAGAATGACAAATATGGCTAAACAGCATAGTATATTAATGAAATGACAAAAATTTAAACTCCATTGAAAATCTAAATCTACTTACTTGCATTTGCAAAATCAATCATTCATCTTGGTTTGCATTTCGTGCTTATGTGAAGTAGTTTAATTCCTAAATAATGAGACTTTCATATCACCTCATGCTAATTAGGCTCCTCATGTTGTTACAAGGAGTATTTTTCATTCAATGACTTTGACATTATGTTTTCTATCTTTATTAACGACTATATTCATTACAAAAATATTGCCCATGAACCATCAATCAGTGCAATTCATTCAATTCTAACTAGCAAGAGTCCTCCCTCCTAATTTGCATTTCTTATTGATAATAATTGGTTGAGTTCCAAAATAAATATTACCTGCCATCATTTCTTGTTGCAGGGCTCCTCTTTCAATTGCAAGCACACATTTTGATACATTGATGATGAGAATGACCAATGTGGCTAAACAACCTAGAATATTAAAGAATTCAAGCAAATTTAAATTCCATTGAAACTCTAAGTCTACTTACTTCAATCTGCTAAAGCAATCATTCATCTCGATTTGCATTCCGTGCTAATGTGAAGTTGTTTAATTCCCAAATAATGAGATGTTCATATCACCTCATGCTAATTAGGATCCTCATCTTGTTACAAGGAGTATTTTTCATTCAATGACTTTGACATTATGTTTTCTATCTTTATTAACGACTATATTCATTATAAAAATATTGCCCATGAACCATCAATTAGTGGAATTCATTCAATTCTAACAAACAAGAGTCCTCCATCCTGATTTGCATTTCTTATTGATAATAATTGGTTGAGTTCCAAAATAAATATTACCTCCCATCATTTCTTGTTGCAGGGCTCCTCTTTTAATTGTAAGCACACATTTTGATACATTGATGATGAGAATGACAAATGTGGCTAAACAGCATAGTAAATTAATGAAATGACAAAAATTTAAACTCCATTCAAAATCTAAATCTACTTACTTGCATCTGCAAAATCAATCATTCATCTTGGTTTGCATTTTGTGCTTATGTGAAGTAGTTTAATTCCTAAATAATGAGACTTTCATATCACCACATGCTAATTAGGCTCCTCTTATTGTTATGAGGAGTATTTTTCTTTCAATGACCTTGACATTATGTTTTCTACATTTATTAATGACTATATTCATTATAAAAATATTCCCATGAACGATCAATCGGAGGAATTCATTCAATTCCAATAAACAAGAGTCCTCCATCATCATTCGCATTTCTTATTGATAATAATTGGTTAAGTTCCAAAATAAATATTACCTCTTATCATTTCTTGTTGCAGGGCTCCTCTTTTAATTGTAAGCACACATTTTGATACATTGATGATGAGAATGACAAATGTGGCTAAACAGCATAGTATATTAATGAAATGACAAAAATTTAAACTCCATTGAAAATCTAAATCTACTTACTTGCAGTTGCAAAATCAATCATTCATCTTGTTTTGCATTTCGTGCTTATGTGAAGTAGTTTAATTCCTAAATAATGAGACTTTCATATCACCTCATGCTAATTAGGCTCCTCTTATTGTTACAAGTAGTTTTTTTCATTTCGTGCTTCTCTTTTAATTGTAAACACACATTTTGATACATTGATGATGAGAAGAGAAATGTGGCTAAACAACCTAGTATATTAATGAAATGACTCAAATATAAGCTCCATTGAAACTCTAAATCTACTTCCTTGCATCTGCGGAAGGAATCATTCATTTGCCTTTCATTTCATGCTAATGTGAAGTGGTTTAATTCCTAAATAATGAGTCTTTCATATCACCTCATGCTAATTGGGCTCCTCTTATTGTTACAAGTAGTTTTTTTCATTCAATGACCTTCACATTATGTTTTCTATCTTTAATAACGACTGTATTCCTTATAAAAATATTGCCCATGAACCATCAATCGGAGGAATTCATTCAATTCCAACAAACAAGAGTCCTCCATCTTCATTCGCATTTCTTATTGATAATAATTGGTTGAGCTCCAAAATGAAGGGCTTTTCTTTCCATCATTTCTTTTTAGGAGGGCTTTTCTTTTGATTCCAAGCACACATTTTGATACATTGATGATGAAAATGACAAATGTGGCTAAACAACCTAGTATATTAATGAAATCAAACAAATTTAAATTCCATTGAAACTCTAAGTCTACTTACTTCAATCTACAAAAGCAATCATTCAACTCGATTTGCATTCCGTGCTAATGTGAAGTTGTTTAATTCCTAAATAATGAGACTTTATAAGGTGTATGTTTCATTCAATGACGTTGACATTATGTTTTCTATCTTTATTAACGACTATATTCATTATAAAAATATTGCCCATGAACCATCAATCAGTGCAATTCATTCAATTCTAACAAACAAGAGTCCTCCATCTTGATTTGCATTTCTTATTGATAATAATTGCTTGAGTTCAAAAAAAAATATTACCTCCTATCATTTCTTGTTGCAGGGCTCCTCTTTTAATTCTAAGCACACGTTTTGATACATTGATGATGAGAATGACAAATGTGGCAAAACAACCTAGTGTATTAACGAAATGACAAAAATTTAAACTCCATTGAAACTCTAAATCTACTTACTTGCATCTGCGAAATCAATCATTCATCTTGGTTTGCATTTCGTGCTTATGTGAAGTAGTTTAATTCCTAAATAATGATACTTTCATATCACCACATGCTAATTAGGCTCCTCTTATTGTTACGAGGAGTATTTTTCTTTCAATGACCTTGACATTATGTTTTCTACCTTTATTAACGACTATATTCATTATAAAAATATTCCCATGAACCATCAATCAGAGGAATTCATTCAATTCTAACAAACAAGAGTCCTCCATCATCGTTCGCATTTCTTATTGATAATAATTGGTTGAGTTCCAAAATAAAGAGTTCCTCCCATCATTTCTTGCTGCAGGGCTTCTCTTTTAATTGTAAACACACATTTTGATACATTGATGATGAGAATGACAAATGTGGCTAAACAACCTAGTATATTAATGAAATGACTCAAATATAAACTCCATTGAAACTCTAAATCTAATTACTTGCTTCTGCAAAATCAATCATTCATCATGGTTTGCATTTCGTGCTTATGTGAAGTAGTTTAATTCCTAAATAATGAGACTTTCATATCACCATATGCTAATTAGGCTCCTGTTATTGTTACAAGGAGTATTTTTCTTTCAATGACCTTGACATTATGTTTTCTACCTTTTTTAACGACTATATTCATTATAAAAATATTCCCATGAATCATCAATAAGAGGAATTCATTCAATTCCAACAAATAAGAGTCCTCCATCATCATTCGCATTTCTTATTGATAATAATTGGTTGAGTTCCAAAATAAATATTACCTGCCATCATTTCTTGTTGCAGGGCTCCTCTTTCAATTGCAAGCACACATTTTGATACATTGATGATGAGAATAACCAATGTGGCTAAACAACCTAGTATATTAATGAATTCAAGCAAATTTAAATTCCATTGAAACTCTAAGTCTACTTACTTCAATCTGCGAAAGCAATCATTCATCTCGATTTGCATTCCGTGCTCATGTGAAGTTGTTTAATTCCTAAATAATGACACTTTCATATCACCTTATGCTAATTAGGCTCCTCATCTTGTTACAAGGAGTATTTTTCATTCAATGACTTTGACATTATGTTTTCTATATTTATTAACGACTATATTCATTATAAAAATATTGCGCATGAACCATCAATCAGTGGAATTCATTCAATTCTAACAAACAAGAGTCCTCCATCCTGATTTGCATTTATTTTTGATAATAATTGGTTGAGTTCCAAAATAAATATTACCTCCCATCATTTCTTGTTGTAGGACTCCTCTTTTAATTGTAAGCACACATTTTGATACATTGATGATGAGAATGACAAATGTGGCTAAATAGCATAGTAAATTAATGAAATGACAAAAATTTAAACTCCATTGAAAATCTAAATCTACTTACTTGTATCTGTGAAATCAATCTTTCATCTTGGTTTGCATTTCGTGCTTATGTGAAGTAGTTTAATTCCTAAATAATGATACTTTCATATCACCACATGCTAATTAGGCTCCTCTTATTGTTATGAGGAGTATTTTTCTTTCAATGACCTTGACATTATGTTTTCTACCTTTATTCACGACTATATTGATTATAAAAATATTCCCATGAACCATCAATCAGAGGAATTGATTCAATTCTAACAAACAAGAGTCCTCCATCATCATTCGCATTTCTTATTGATAATAATTGGTTGAGTTCTAAAATAAAGAGTTCCTCCCATCATTTCTTGTTGCAGGGCTTCTCTTTTAATTGTAAACACACATTTTGATACATTGATGATGAGAATGACAAATGTGGCTAAACAACCTAGTTTCCTCTCATCATATCTTGTCACATGGCTCCTCTTTTATTTGCAAGCACAAATTTTGATACATTGATGATGAGAATGACAAATGTGGCTAAACAACCTATTATATCAGTGAAATGACACAAATTTATACTCCATTGAAACTCTATATCTACTTACTTGCATCTGAGAAAGCAGTCATTCATCTTGGTGTACATTCTGTGCTTACTTGAAGTTGTATAATTCCTAAATAATGAGACTTTCATATCACCTCATGCTAATTAGGCTCCTCATGTTGTTACAAGGAGTATTTTTCATTCAATGACTTTGACATTATGTTTTCTATCTTTATTAACGACTATATTCATTACAAAAATATTGCCCATGAACCATCAATCAGTGCAATTCATTCAATTCTAACTAGCAAGAGTCCTCCCTCCTAATTTGCATTTCTTATTGATAATAATTGGTTGAGTTCCAAAATAAATATTACCTGCCATCATTTCTTGTTGCAGGGCTCCTCTTTCAATTGCAAGCACACATTTTGATACATTGATGATGAGAATGACCAATGTGGCTAAACAACCTAGAATATTAAAGAATTCAAGCAAATTTAAACTCCATTGAAACTCCAAGTCTACTTACTTCAATCTGCGAAAGCAATCATTCATCTCGATTTGCATTCCGTGCTAATGTGAAGTTGTTTAATTCCTAAAAAATGAGACTTTCATATCACCTCATGCTAATTAGGCTCCTCTTATTGTTACAAGGAGTATTTTTCATTCAATGACCTTGCCATTATGTTTTCTATCTTTATTAACGACTATATTGATTATAAAAATATTGCCCATGAACCATCAATCAGAGGAATTCATTCAATTCCAACAAATAAGGTCCTCCATCATGATTCGCATTTCTTATTGATAATAATTGGGTGAGTTCCAAAAGAAAGAGTTCCTCTCATCATTGCTTGTCGCAGGGCTCCTCTTTTAATTGGAAGCACACATTTTGATACATTGATGATGAAAATGACAACTGTGGCTAAACAACCTAGTATATTAATGAATTCAAGCAAATTTAAACTCCATTGAAACTCTAAGTCTACTTACTTCAATCTACGAAAGCAATCATTCATCTCGATTTGCAATCCGTGCTAATATGAATTTGTTTAATTCCTAAATAATGAGACTTTCATATCACCTCATGCTAGTAAGGCTCCTCTTATTGTTACAAGGAGTGTTTCTCATTCAATGACCTTGACATTATGTTTTCTATCCTTATTAATGAATGTATTCATTATAAAAATATTGCCGATGAATCATCAATCAGAGGAATTCATTCAATTCCAACGAACAAGAGTCCTCTATCATGATTCGCATTCCTTATTGAAAATAATTGGTTGAGTTCCAAAATAAAGAGTTCCTCTCATCATATCTTGTCTCATGGCTCCTCTTTTATTTGCAAGCACAAATTTTGATTCATTGATGATGAGAATGACAAATGTGGCTAAACAACCTATTATATCAGTGAAATAACACAAATTTATACTCCATTAAAACTCTATATCTACTTACTTGCATCTAAGAAAGCAGTCATTCATCTTGGTGTTCATTCTGTGCTTACTTGAAGTTGTATAATTCCTAAATAATGAGACTTTCATATCACCTCATGCTAATTAGGCTCCTCTTATTGTTACAAAGAGTATTTTTCATTCAATGAGCTTGACATTATGTTTTCTATCTTTATTAACGACTTTATTCATTATAAAAATATTGCCCATGAACCATCAATCGTAGCAATTCTTTCAATTCCAACAAACAAGAGTCCTCCATCTTGATTCGCATTTCTTATTGATAATAATTGGTTGAGTTCCAAAATAAATGTTACCTCCCATCATTTCTTTTTGCAAGGCTCCTCTTTTAATTGCAAGCACACATTTTGATACATTGATGATGAGAATGACCAATGTGGCTAAACAACCAAGTATATTAATGAATTCAAGAAAATTTATACTCCATTGAAACTCTAAGTCTACTTACTTCAATCTGCGAAAGCAATCATTCAACTCGATTTGCATTCCGTGCTAATGTGAAGTTGTTTAATTCCTAAAAAATGAGACTTTCATATCACCTCATGCTAATTAGGCTCCTCTTATTGTTACAAGGAGTATTTTTCATTCAATGACCTTGCCATTATGTTTTCTATCTTTATTAACGACTATATTGATTATAGAAATATTGCCCATGAACCATCAATCAGAGGAATTCATTCAATTCCAACAAATAAGTGTCCTCCATCATGATTCGCATTTCTTATTGATAATAATTGGGTGAGTTCCAAAAGAAAGAGTTCCTCTCATCATTTCTTGTCGCAGGGCTCCTCTTTTGATTGCAAGCACACATTTTGATACATTGATGATGAAAATGACAAATGTGGCTAAACAACCTTGTATATTAATGAATTCAAGCAAATTTAAACTCCATTGAAACTCTAAGTCTACTTACTTCAATCTGCGAAAGCAATCATTCATCTCGATTTGCATTCCGTGCTAATGTGAATTTGTTTAATTCCTAAATAATGAGACTTTCATATCACCTCATGCTAATTAGGCTCCTCTTATTGTTACAAGGAGTATTTTTCATTCAATGACCTTGACATTATGTTCTCTATCCTTATTAATGAATGTATTCATTATAAAAATATTGCCGATGAATCATCAATCAGAGGAATTCATTAAATTCCAACGAACAAGAGTCCTCTATCATGATTCGCATTTCTTATTGAAAATAATTGGTTGAGTTCCAAAATAAAGAGTTCCTCTCATCATATCTTGTCACATGGCTCCTCTTTTATTTGCAAGCACAAATTTTGATACATTGATGATGAGAATGACAAATGTGGCTAAACAACCTATTATATCAGTGAAATGACACAAATTTATACTCCATTGAAACTTTATATCTACTTACTTGCATCTGAGAAAGCAGTCATTCATCTTCGTGTTCATTCTGTGCTTACTTGAAGTTGTATAATTCCTAAATAATGAGACTTTCATATTACCTCATGCTAATTAGGCTCCTCTTATTGTTACAAAGAGTATTTTTCATTCAATGAGCTTGAAAATATGTTTTCTATCTTTATTAACGACTATATTCATTATAAAAATATTGCCCATGAACCATCAATCAGAGGAATTCATTCAATTCTAACAAACAAGAGTTCTCCATCTTGATCCGCATTTCTTATTGATAATAATTGGTTGAGTTCCAAAATAAATATTACCTCCCATCATTTCGTGTTGCAGGGCTCCTCTTTTAATTGCAAGCACACATTTTGATACATTGATGATGAGAATGACCAATGTGGTTAAACAACCTTGTATATTAATGAATTCAAGCAAATTTAAACTCCATTGAAACTCTAAGTCTACTTACTTCAATCTGCGAAAGCAATCATTCATCTCGATTTGCAATCCGTGCTAATGTGAATTTGTTTAATTACTAAATAATGAGACTTTCATATCAGCTCATGCTAATTAGGCTCCTCTTATTGCTACAAGGAGTGTTTCTCATTCAATGACCTTGACATTATGTTTTCTATCCTTATTAATGAATGTATTCATTATAAAAATATTGCCGATGAATCATCAATCAGAGGAATTCATTCAATTCCAACGAACAAGAGTCATCTATCATGATTCGCATTTCTTATTGAAAATAATTGGTTGAGTTCCAAAATAAAGAGTTCCTCTCATCATTTCTTGTCACATGGCTCCTCTTTTATTTGCAAGCACAAATTTTGATACATTGATGATGAGAATGACAAATGTGGCTAAACAACCTATTATATCAGTGAAATGACACAAATTTATACTCCATTGAAACTCTATATCTACTTGCTTGCATCTGAGAAAGCAGTCATTCATCTTGGTTTTCATTCCGTGCTTACTTGAAGTTGTATAATTCCCAAAAAATGAGACTTTCATATCACCTCATGCTAATTAGGCTCCTCTTATTGTTACAAAGAGTATTTTTCATTCAATGAGGTTGACATTATGTTTTCTATATTTATTAACGACTATATTCATTATAAAAATATTGCCCATGAACCATCAATCGTAGCAATTCTTTCAATTCCAACAAACAAGAGTCCTCCATCTTGATTCGCATTTCTTATTGATAATAATTGGTTGAGTTCCAAAATAAATATTACCTCCCATCATTTCTTGTTGCAAGGCTCCTCTTTTAATTGCAAGCACACATTTTGATACATTGATGATGAGAATGACCAATGTGGCTAAACAACCTAGTATATTAATTAATTCAAGCAAATTTAAACTCCATTGAAACTCTAAGTCTACTTACTTCAATTTGCGAAAGCAATCATTCAACTCGATTTGCATTCCGTGCTAATGTGAAGTTGTTTAATTCCTAAAAAAATGAGACTTTCATATCACCTCATGCTAATTAGGCTCCTCTTATTGTTACAAGGAGTATTTTTCATTCAATGACCTTGACATTATGTTTTCTATCCTTATTAATGAATGTATTCATTATAAAAATATTGCCGATCAATCATCAATAAGAGGAATTCATTCAATTCCAACGAACAAGAGTCCTCTATCATGATTTGCATTTCTTATTGAAAATAATTGGTTGAGTTCCAAAATAAAGAGTTCCTCTCATCATATCTTGTCACATGGCTCCTCTTTTATTTGCAAGCACAAATTTTGATACATTGATGATGAGAATGACAAATGTGGCTAAACAACCTATTATATCAGGGAAATGACACAAATTTATACTCCATTGAAACTCTATATCTACTTACTTGCATCTAAGAAAGCAATCATTCATCTTGGTTTGCATTCCGTGCTTACGTGAAGTTGTATAATTCCTAAATAATCAGACTTTCATATCACCTCATGCTAATTAGGCTCCTCTTATGGTTACAAAAAGTATTTTTCATTCAATGAGCTTGACATTATGTTTTCTATCTTTATTAACGACTATATTCATTATAAAAATATTGCCCATGAACCATCAATCGTAGCAATTCTTTCAATTCCAACAAACAAGAGTCCTCCATCTTGATTCGCATTTCTTATTGATAATAATTGGTTGAGTTCCAAAATAAATATTACCTCCCATCATTTCTTGTTGCAAGGCTCCTCTTTTAATTGCAAGCACACATTTTGATACATTGATGATGAGAATGACCAATGTGGCTAAACAACCTAGTATATTAATTAATTCAAGCAAATTTAAACTCCATTGAAACTCTAAGTCTACTTACTTCAATTTGCGAAAGCAATCATTCAACTCGATTTGCATTCCGTGCTAATGTGAAGTTGTTTAATTCCTAAAAAATGAGACTTTCATATCACCTCATGCTAATTAGGCTCCTCTTATTGTTACAAGGAGTATTTTTCATTCAATGACCTTGACATTATGTTTTCTATCCTTATTAATGAATGTATTCATTATAAAAATATTGCCGATCAATCATCAATAAGAGGAATTCATTCAATTCCAACGAACAAGAGTCCTCTATCATGATTCGCATTTCTTATTGAAAATAATTGGTTGAGTTCCAAAATAAAGAGTTCCTCTCATCATATCTTGTCACATGGCTCCTCTTTTATTTGCAAGCACAAATTTTGATACATTGATGATGAGAATGACAAATGTGGCTAAACAACCTATTATATCAGGGAAATGACACAAATTTATACTCCATTGAAACTCTATATCTACTTACTTGCATCTGAGAAAGCAATCATTCATCTTGGTTTGCATTCCGTGCTTACGTGAAGTTGTATAATTCCTAAATAATCAGACTTTCATATCACCTCATGCTAATTAGGCTCCTCTTATGGTTACAAAAAGTATTTTTCATTCAATGAGCTTGACATTATGTTTTCTATCTTTATTAACGACTATATTCATTATAAAAATATTGCCCATGAACCATCAATCAGAGGAATTCTTTCAATTCTAACAAACAAGAGTTCTCCATCTTGATTCGCATTTCTTATTGATAATAATTGGTTGAGTTCCAAAATAAATATTGCCTCCCATCATTTCTTGTTGCATGGCTCCTCTTTTAATTCCAAGCACACATTTTGATACATTGATGATGAGAATGACCAATGTGGCTAAACAACCTAGTATATTAATGAATTCAAGCAAATTTAAACTCCATTGAAACTCTAAGTCTACTTACTTCAATCTGCAAAAGCAATCATTCATCTCGATTTGCAATCCGTGCTAATATGAATTTGTTTAATTCCTAAACAATGAGACTTTCATATCAGCTCATGCTAATTAGGCTCCACTTATTGTTACAAGGAGTATTTTTCATTCAATGACCTTGACATTATGTTTTCTACCTTTATTAACGACTATATTCATTATAAAAAATATTGCCCATGAACCATCAATCAGAGGAATTCATTCAATTCCAACAAATAAGAGTCCTCCATCATGATTCGCATTTCTTATTGATAATAATTAGGTGAGTTCCAAAAGAAAGAGTTCCTCTCATCATTTCTTGTTGCAGGGCTCCTCTTTTAATTGCAAGCACACATATTGATACATTGATGATGAGAATGACAAATGTGGCTAAACAACCTAGTATATTAATGATATGACACAAATTTATTCTCCATTGAAATTCTAAATCTACTTACTTCCATCTACGAGGGCAATTATTCATCGTGGGTTGCATTCCGTGCTAATGTGAAGTTGTTTAATTCCTAAATAATGAGACTTTCATATCACCTCATGCTAATTAGGCTCCTCTTATTGTTACAAAGAGTATTTTTCATTCAATGAGCTTGACATTATGTTTTCTATCTTTATTAACGACTTTATTCATTATAAAAATATTGCCCATGAACCATCAATCGTAGCAATTCTTTCAATTCCAACAAACAAGAGTCCTCCATCTTGATTCGCATTTCTTATTGATAATAATTGGTTGAGTTCCAAAATAAATGTTACCTCCCATCATTTCTTTTTGCAAGGCTCCTCTTTTAATTGCAAGCACACATTTTGATACATTGATGATGAGAATGACCAATGTGGCTAAAAAACCAAGTATATTAATGAATTCAAGCAAATTTATACTCCATTGAAACTCTAAGTCTACTTACTTCAATCTGCGAAAGCAATCATTCAACTCGATTTGCATTCCGTGCTAATGTGAAGTTGTTTAATTCCTAAAAAATGAGACTTTCATATCACCTCATGCTAATTAGGCTCCTCTTATTGTTACAAGGAGTATTTTTCATTCAATGACCTTGCCATTATGTTTTCTATCTTTATTAACGACTATATTGATTATAGAAATATTGCCCATGAACCATCAATCAGAGGAATTCATTCAATTCCAACAAATAAGTGTCCTCCATCATGATTCGCATTTCTTATTGATAATAATTGGGTGAGTTCCAAAAGAAAGAGTTCCTCTCATCATTTCTTGTCACAGGGCTCCTCTTTTGATTGCAAGCACACATTTTGATACATTGATGATGAAAATGACAAATGTGGCTAAACAACCTTGTATATTAATGAATTCAAGCAAATTTAAACTCCATTGAAACTCTAAGTCTACTTACTTCAATCTGCGAAAGCAATCATTCATCTCGATTTGCATTCCGTGCTAATGTGAATTTGTTTAATTCCTAAATAATGAGACTTTCATATCACCTCATGCTAATTAGGCTCCTCTTATTGTTACAAGGAGTATTTTTCATTCAATGACCTTGACATTATGTTTTCTATCCTTATTAATGAATGTATTCATTATAAAAATATTGCCGATGAATCATCAATCAGAGGAATTCATTCAATTCCAACGAACAAGAGTCCTCTATCATGATTCGCATTTCTTATTGAAAATAATTGGTTGAGTTCCAAAATAAAGAGTTCCTCTCATCATATCTTGTCACATGGCTCCTCTTTTATTTGCAAGCACAAATTTTGATACATTGATGATGAGAATGACAAATGTGGCTAAACAACCTATTATATCAGTGAAATGACACAAATTTATACTCCATTGAAACTTTATATCTACTTACTTGCATCTGAGAAAGCAGTCATTCATCTTGGTGTTCATTCTGTGCTTACTTGAAGTTGTATAATTCCTAAATAATGAGACTTTCATATTACCTCATGCTAATTAGGCTCCTCTTATTGTTACAAAGAGTATTTTTCATTCAATGAGCTTGAAAATATGTTTTCTATCTTTATTAACGACTATATTCATTATAAAAATATTGCCCATGAACCATCAATCAGAGGAATTCATTCAATTCTAACAAACAAGAGTTCTCCATCTTGATTCGCATTTCTTATTGATAATAATTGGTTGAGTTCCAAAATAAATATTACCTCCCATCATTTCGTGTTGCAGGGCTCCTCTTTTAATTGCAAGCACACATTTTGATACATTGATGATGAGAATGACCAATGTGGTTAAACAACCTAGTATATTAATGAATTCAGGAAAATTTAAACTCCATTGAAACTCTAAGTCTACTTACTTCAATCTGCGAAAGCAATCATTCATCTCGATTTGCAATCCGTGCTAATGTGAATTTGTTTAATTCCTAAATAATGAGACTTTCATATCACCTCATGCTAATTAGGCTCCTCTTATTGCTACAAGGAGTGTTTCTCATTCAATGACCTTGACATTATGTTTTCTATCCTTATTAATGAATGTATTCATTATAAAAATATTGCCGATGAATCATCAATCAGAGGAATTCATTCAATTCCAACGAACAAGAGTCATCTATCATGATTCGCATTTCTTATTGAAAATAATTGGTTGAGTTCCAAAATAAAGAGTTCCTCTCATCATTTCTTGTCACATGGCTCCTCTTTTATTTGCAAGCACAAATTTTGATACATTGATGATGAGAATGACAAATGTGGCTAAACAACCTATTATATCAGTGAAATGACACAAATTTATACTCCATTGAAACTCTATATCTACTTGCTTGCATCTGAGAAAGCAGTCATTCATCATCTTGGTTTTCATTCCGTGCTTACTTGAAGTTGTATAATTCCCAAATAATGAGACTTTCATATCACCTCATGCTAATTAGGCTCCTCTTATTGTTACAAAGAGTATTTTTCATTCAATGAGGTTGACATTATGTTTTCTATATTTATTAACGACTATATTCATTATATAAAAATATTGCCCATGAACCATCAATCGTAGCAATTCTTTCAATTCCAACAAACAAGAGTCCTCCATCTTGATTCGCATTTCTTATTGATAATAATTGGTTGAGTTCCAAAAAATAAATATTACCTCCCATCATTTCTTGTTGCAAGGCTCCTCTTTTAATTGCAAGCACACATTTTGATACATTGATGATGAGAATGACCAATGTGGCTAAACAACCTAGTATATTAATTAATTCAAGCAAATTTAAACTCCATTGAAACTCTAAGTCTACTTACTTCAATTTGCGAAAGCAATCATTCAACTCGATTTGCATTCCGTGCTAATGTGAAGTTGTTTAATTCCTAAAAAATGAGACTTTCATATCACCTCATGCTAATTAGGCTCCTCTTATTGTTACAAGGAGTATTTTTCATTCAATGACCTTGACATTATGTTTTCTATCCTTATTAATGAATGTATTCATTATAAAAATATTGCCGATCAATCATCAATAAGAGGAATTCATTCAATTCCAACGAACAAGAGTCCTCTATCATGATTCGCATTTCTTATTGAAAATAATTGGTTGAGTTCCAAAATAAAGAGTTCCTCTCATCATATCTTGTCACATGGCTCCTCTTTTATTTGCAAGCACAAATTTTGATACATTGATGATGAGAATGACAAATGTGGCTAAACAACCTATTATATCAGGGAAATGACACAAATTTATACTCCATTGAAACTCTATATCTACTTACTTGCATCTGAGAAAGCAATCATTCATCTTGGTTTGCATTCCGTGCTTACGTGAAGTTGTATAATTCCTAAATAATCAGACTTTCATATCACCTCATGCTAATTAGGCTCCTCTTATGGTTACAAAAAGTATTTTTCATTCAATGAGCTTGACATTATGTTTTCTATCTTTATTAACGACTATATTCATTATAAAAATATTGCCCATGAACCATCAATCAGAGGAATTCTTTCAATTCTAACAAACAAGAGTTCTCCATCTTGATTCGCATTTCTTATTGATAATAATTGGTTGAGTTCCAAAATAAATATTGCCTCCCATCATTTCTTGTTGCATGGCTCCTCTTTTAATTCCAAGCACACATTTTGATACATTGATGATGAGAATGACCAATGTGGCTAAACAACCTAGTATATTAATGAATTCAAGCAAATTTAAACTCCATTGAAACTCTAAGTCTACTTACTTCAATCTGCAAAAGCAATCATTCATCTCGATTTGCAATCCGTGCTGATATGAATTTGTTTAATTCCTAAACAATGAGACTTTCATATCAGCTCATGCTAATTAGGCTCCACTTATTGTTACAAGGAGTATTTTTCATTCAATGACCTTGACATTATGTTTTCTACCTTTATTAACGACTATATTCATTATAAAAATATTGCCCATGAACCATCAATCAGAGGAATTCATTCAATTCCAACAAATAAGAGTCCTCCATCATGATTCGCATTTCTTATTGATAATAATTAGGTGAGTTCCAAAAGAAAGAGTTCCTCTCATCATTTCTTGTTGGAGGGCTCCTCTTTTAATTGCAAGCACACATATTGATACATTGATGATGAGAATGACAAATGTGGCTAAACAACCTAGTATATTAATGATATGACACAAATTTATTCTCCATTGAAATTCTAAATCTACTTACTTCCATCTACGAGGGCAATTATTCATCGTGGGTTGCATTCCGTGCTAATGTGAAGTTGTTTAATTCCTAAATAATGAGACGTTCATATCACCTCATGCTAATTAGGCTCCTCTTATTGTTACAAAGAGTATTTTTCATTCAATGAGCTTGACATTATGTTTTCTATCTTTATTAACGACTTTATTCATTATAAAAAATATTGCCCATGAACCATCAATCGTAGCAATTCTTTCAATTCCAACAAACAAGAGTCCTCCATCTTGATTCGCATTTCTTATTGATAATAATTGGTTGAGTTCCAAAATAAATGTTACCTCCCATCATTTCTTTTTGCAAGGCTCCTCTTTTAATTGCAAGCACACATTTTGATACATTGATGATGAGAATGACCAATGTGGCTAAACAACCAAGTATATTAATGAATTCAAGCAAATTTATACTCCATTGAAAACTCTAAGTCTACTTACTTCAATCTGCGAAAGCAATCATTCAACTCGATTTGCATTCCGTGCTAATGTGAAGTTGTTTAATTCCTAAAAAATGAGACTTTCATATCACCTCATGCTAATTAGGCTCCTCTTATTGTTACAAGGAGTATTTTTCATTTCAATGACCTTGCCATTATGTTTTCTATCTTTATTAACGACTATATTGATTATAGAAATATTGCCCATGAACCATCAATCAGAGGAATTCATTCAATTCCAACAAATAAGTGTCCTCCATAATGATTTGCATTTCTTATTGATAATAATTGGGTGAGTTCCAAAAGAAAGAGTTCCTCTCATCATTTCTTGTCGCAGGGCTCCTCTTTTGATTGCAAGCACACATTTTGATACATTGATGATGAAAATGACAAATGTGGCTAAACAACCTTGTATATTAATGAATTCAAGCAAATTTAAACTCCATTGAAACTCTAAGTCTACTTACTTCAATCTGCGAAAGCAATCATTCATCTCGATTTGCATTCCGTGCTAATGTGAATTTGTTTAATTCCTAAATAATGAGACTTTCATATCACCTCATGCTAATTAGGCTCCTCTTATTGTTACAAGGAGTATTTTTCATTCAATGACCTTGACATTATGTTTTCTATCCTTATTAATGAATGTATTCATTATAAAAATATTGCCGATGAATCATCAATCAGAGGAATTCATTCAATTCCAACGAACAAGAGTCCTCTATCATGATTCGCATTTCTTATTGAAAATAATTGGTTGAGTTCCAAAATAAAGAGTTCCTCTCATCATATCTTGTCACATGGCTCCTCTTTTATTTGCAAGCACAAATTTTGATACATTGATGATGAGAATGACAAATGTGGCTAAACAACCTATTATATCAGTGAAATGACACAAATTTATACTCCATTGAAACTTTATATCTACTTACTTGCATCTGAGAAAGCAGTCATTCATCTTGGTGTTTCATTCTGTGCTTACTTGAAGTTGTATAATTCCTAAATAATGAGACTTTCATATTACCTCATGCTAATTAGGCTCCTCTTATTGTTACAAAGAGTATTTTTCATTCAATGTGCTTGAAAATATGTTTTCTATCTTTATTAACGACTATATTCATTATAAAAATATTGCCCATGAACCATCAATCAGAGGAATTCATTCAATTCTAACAAACAAGAGTTCTCCATCTTGATTCGCATTTCTTATTGATAATAATTGGTTGAGTTCCAAAATAAATATTACCTCCCATCATTTCTTGTTGCAGGGCTCCTCTTTTAATTCCAAGCACACATTTTGATACATTGATGATGAGAATGACCAATGTGGCTAAACAACCTAGTATATTAATGAATTCAACCAAATTTAAACTCCATTGAAACTCTAAGTCTACTTACTTCAATCTGCGAAAGCAATCATTCATCTCGATTTGCAATCCGTGCTAATGTGAATTTGTTTAATTCCTAAACAATGAGACTTTCATATCACCTCAAGCTAATTAGGCTCTACTTATTCTTACAAGGAGTATTTTTCATTCAATGACCTTGACATTATGTTTTCTACCTTTATTAACGACTATATTCATTATAAAAATATTACCCATGAACCATCAATCAGAGGAATTCATTCAATTCCAACAAATAAGAGTCCTCCATCATGATTCGCATTTCTTATTGATAATAATTGGGTGAGTTCCAAAAGAAAGAGTTCCTCTCATCATTTCTTGTTGCAGGGCTCCTCTTTTAATTGCAAGCACACATTTTGATACATTGATGATGAGAATGACAAATGTGGCTAAACAACCTAGTATATTAATGATATGACACAAATTTATTCTCCATTGAAACTCTAAATCTACTTACTTCCATCTACGAGGGCAATTATTCATCGTGGGTTGCATTCCGTGCTAATGTGAAGTTTGTTTAATTCCTAAATAATGAGACTTTCATATCATCTCATGCTAATTAGGCTCCTTTTCTTGTTACAAGGAGTATTTTTCATTCAATGACGTTTGGCACTATGTTTTCTAAATTAATTAACGACTATATTCATTATAAAAATATTGCCCATGAACCATCAATCAGAGGAATTCATTCAATTCTAACAAACAAGAGTTCTCCATCTTGATTCGCATTTCTTATTGATAATAATTGGTTGAGTTCCAAAATAATAAATATTACCTCCCATCATTTCTTGTTGCAGGGCTCCTCTTTTAATTCCAAGCACACATTTTGATACATTGATGATGAGAATGACCAATGTGGCTAAACAACCTAGTATATTAATGAATTCAACCAAATTTAAACTCCATTGAAACTCTAAGTCTACTTACTTCAATCTGCGAAAGCAATCATTCATCTCGATTTGCAATCCGTGCTAATGTGAATTTGTTTAATTCCTAAACAATGAGACTTTCATATCACCTCAAGCTAATTAGGCTCTACTTATTCTTACAAGGAGTATTTTTCATTCAATGACCTTGACATTATGTTTTCTACCTTTATTAACGACTATATTCATTATAAAAATATTACCCATGAACCATCAATCAGAGGAATTCATTCAATTCCAACAAATAAGAGAGTCCTCCATCATGATTCGCATTTCTTATTGATAATAATTGGGTGAGTTCCAAAAGAAAGAGTTCCTCTCATCATTTCTTGTTGCAGGGCTCCTCTTTTAATTGCAAGCAGCACACATTTTGATACATTGATGATGAGAATGACAAATGTGGCTAAACAACCTAGTATATTAACGAAATGACACAAATTTATTCTCCATTGAAAAACTCTAAATCTACTTACTTCCATCTACGAGGGCAATTATTCATCATGGGTTGCATTCCGTGCTAATGTGAAGTTGTTTTTAATTCCTAAATAATGAGACTTTCATATCATCTCATGCTAATTAGGCTCCTCTTCTTGTTACAAGGAGTATTTTTCATTCAATGACGTTGGCATTATGTTTTCTATCTTTATTAATGACTATATTCATTATAAAACTATTGCCCATGAACGATCAATCAGAGGAATTCATTCAATTCTAACAAACAAGAGTTCTCCATCTTGATTCGCATTTCTTATTGATAATAATTGGTTGAGTTCCAAAATAAAATATTACCTCCCATCATTTCTTGTTGCAGGGCTCATCTTTTAATTCCAAGCACACATTTTGATACATTGATGATGAGAATGACCAATGTGGCTAAAAAAACCAAGTATATTAATGAATTCAAGCAAATTTATACTCCATTGAAACTCTAAGTCTACTTACTTCAATCTGCGAAAGCAATCATTCAACTCGATTTGCATTCCGTGCTAATGTGAAGTTTGTTTAATTCCTAAAAAATGAGACTTTCATATCACCTCATGCTAATTAGGCTCCTCTTATTGTTACAAGGAGTATTTTTCATTCAATGACCTTGCCATTATGTTTTCTATCTTTATTAACGACTATATTGATTATAGAAATATTGCCCATGAACCATCAATCAGAGGAATTCATTCAATTCCAACAAATAAGTGTCCTCCATCATGATTCGCATTTCTTATTGATAATAATTTGGGTGAGTTCCAAAAGAAAGAGTTCCTCTCATCATTTCTTGTCACAGGGCTCCTCTTTTGATTGCAAGCACACATTTTGATACATTGATGATGAAAATGACAAATGTGGCTAAACAACCTTGTATATTAATGAATTCAAGCAAATTTAAACTCCATTGAAACTCTAAGTCTACTTACTTCAATCTGCGAAAGCAATCATTCATCTCGATTTGCATTCCGTGCTAATGTGAATGTTGTTTAATTCCTAAATAATGAGACTTTCATATCACCTCATGCTAATTAGGCTCCTCTTATTGTTACAAGGAGTATATTTTTCATTCAATGACCTTGACATTATGTTTTCTATCCTTATTTAATGAATGTATTCATTATAAAAATATTGCCGATGAATCATCAATCAGAGGAATTCATTCAATTCCAACGAAAACAAGAGTCATCTATCATGATTCGCATTTCTTATTGAAAATAATTGGTTGAGTTCCAAAATAAAGAGTTCCTCTCATCATTTCTTGTCACATGGCTCCTCTTTTATTTTGCAAGCACAAATTTTGATACATTGATGATGAGAATGACAAATGTGGCTAAACAACCTATTATATCAGTGAAATGACACAAATTTATACTCCATTGAAACTCTATATCTACTTGCTTGCATCTGAGAAAGCAGTCATTCATCTTGGTTTTCATTCCGTGCTTACTTGAAGTTGTATAATTCCCAAATAATGAGACTTTCATATCACCTCATGCTAATTAGGCTCCTCTTATTGTTACAAAGAGTATTTTTCATTCAATGAGGTTGACATTATGTTTTCTATATTTATTAACGACTATATTCATATATAAAAATATTGCCCATGAACCATCAATCGTAGCAATTCTTTCAATTCCAACAAACAAGAGTCCTCCATCTTGATTCGCATTTCTTATTGATAATAATTGGTTGAGTTCCAAAATTAAATATTACCTCCCATCATTTCTTGTTGCAAGGCTCCTCTTTTAATTGCAAGCACACATTTTGATACATTGATGATGAGAATGACCAATGTGGCTAAACAACCTAGTATATTAATTATATTCAAGCAAATTTAAACTCCATTGAAACTCTAAGTCTACTTACTTCAATTTGCGAAAAGCAATCATTCAACTCGATTTGCATTCCGTGCTAATGTGAAGTTGTTTAATTCCTAAAAAATGAGACTTTCATATCACCTCATGCTAATTAGGCTCCTCTTATTGTTACAAAGGAGTGTTTTTCATTCAATGACCTTGACATTATGTTTTCTATCCTTATTAATGAATGTATTCATTATAAAAATATTGCCGATCAATCATCAATAAGAGGAATTCATTCAATTCCAACGAACAAGAGTCCTCTATCATGATTCGCATTTCTTATTGAAAATAATTGGTTGAGTTCCAAAATAAAGAGTTCCTCTCATCATATCTTGTCACATGGCTCCTCTTTTATTTGCAAGCACAAAATTTTGATACATTGATGATGAGAATGACAAATGTGGCTAAACAACCTATTATATCAGGGAAATGACACAAATTTTATACTCCATTGAAACTCTATATCTACTTACTTGCATCTGAGAAAGCAATCATTCATCTTGGTTTGCATTCCGTGCTTACGTGAAGTTGTATAATTCCTAAATAATCAGACTTTCATATCACCTCATGCTAATTAGGCTCCTCTTATGGTTACAAAAAGTATTTTTTCATTCAATGAGCTTGACATTATGTTTTCTATCTTTATTAACGACTATATTCATTATAAAAATATTGCCCATGAACCATCAATCAGAGGAATTCTTTCAATTCTAACAAACAAGAGTTCTCCATCTTGATTCGCATTTCTTATTGATAATAATTGGTTGAGTTCCAAAATAAATATTGCCTCCCATCATTTCTTGTTGCATGGCTCCTCTTTTAATTCCAAGCACACATTTTGATACATTGATGATGAGAATGACCAATGTGGCTAAACAACCTAGTATATTAATGAATTCAAGCAAATTTAAACTCCATTGAAACTCTAAGTCTACTTACTTCAATCTGCAAAAAGCAATCATTCATCTCGATTTGCAATCCGTGCTGATATGAATTTGTTTAATTCCTAAACAATGAGACTTTCATATCAGCTCATGCTAATTAGGCTCCACTTATTGTTACAAGGAGTATTTTTCATTCAATGACCTTGACATTATGTTTTCTACCTTTATTAACGACTATATTCATTATAAAAATATTGCCCATGAACCATCAATCAGAGGAATTCATTCAATTTCCAACAAATAAGAGTCCTCCATCATGATTCGCATTTCTTATTGATAATAATTAGGTGAGTTCCAAAAGAAAGAGTTCCTCTCATCATTTCTTGTTGGAGGGCTCCTCTTTTAATTGCAAGCACACATATTGATACATTGATGATGAGAATGACAAATGTGGCTAAACAACCTAGTATATTAATGATATGACACAAATTTATTCTCCATTGAAATTCTAAATCTACTTACTTCCATCTACGAGGGCAATTATTCATCGTGGGTTGCATTCCGTGCTAATGTGAAGTTGTTTAATTCCTAAATAATGAGACGTTCATATCACCTCATGCTAATTAGGCTCCTCTTATTGTTACAAAGAGTATTTTTCATTCAATGAGCTTGACATTATGTTTTCTATCTTTATTAACGACTTTATTCATTATAAAAATATTGCCCATGAACCATCAATCGTAGCAATTCTTTCAATTCCAACAAACAAGAGTCCTCCATCTTGATTCGCATTTCTTATTGATAATAATTGGTTGAGTTCCAAAATAAATGTTACCTCCCATCATTTCTTTTTGCAAGGCTCCTCTTTTAATTGCAAGCACACATTTTGATACATTGATGATGAGAATGACCAATGTGGCTAAAAACAACCAAGTATATTAATGAATTCAAGCAAATTTATACTCCATTGAAACTCTAAGTCTACTTACTTCAATCTGCGAAAGCAATCATTCAACTCGATTTGCATTCCGTGCTAATGTGAAGTTGTTTAATTCCTAAAAAATGAGACTTTCATATCACCTCATGCTAATTAGGCTCCTCTTATTGTTACAAGGAGTATTTTTCATTCAATGACCTTGCCATTATGTTTTCTATCTTTATTAACGACTATATTGATTATAGAAATATTGCCCATGAACCATCAATCAGAGGAATTCATTCAATTCCAACAAAATAAGTGTCCTCCATAATGATTTGCATTTCTTATTGATAATAATTGGGTGAGTTCCAAAAGAAAGAGTTCCTCTCATCATTTCTTGTCGCAGGGCTCCTCTCTTTTGATTGCAAGCACACATTTTGATACATTGATGATGAAAATGACAAATGTGGCTAAACAACCTTGTATATTAATGAATTCAAGCAAATTTAAACTCCATTGAAACTCTAAGTCTACTTACTTCAATCTGCGAAAGCAATCATTCATCTCGATTTGCATTCCGTGCTAATGTGAATTTGTTTAATTCCTAAATAATGAGACTTTCATATCACCTCATGCTAATTAGGCTCCTCTTTATTGTTACAAGGAGTATTTTTTTCATTCAATGACCTTGACATTATGTTTTCTATCCTTATTAATGAATGTATTCATTATAAAAATATTGCCGATGAATCATCAATCAGAGGAATTCATTCAATTCCAAACGAACAAGAGTCCTCTATCATGATTCGCATTTCTTATTGAAAAATAATTGGTTGAGTTCCAAAATAAAGAGTTCCTCTCATCATATATCTTGTCACATGGCTCCTCTTTTATTTGCAAGCACAAATTTTGATACATTGATGATGAGAATGACAAATGTGGCTAAACAACCTATTATATCAGTGAAATGACACAAATTTATACTCCATTGAAACTTTATATCTACTTACTTGCATCTGAGAAAGCAGTCATTCATCTTGGTGTTCATTCTGTGCTTACTTGAAGTTGTATAAATTCCTAAATAATGAGACTTTCATATTACCTCATGCTAATTAGGCTCCTCTTATTGTTACAAAGAGTATTTTTCATTCAATGTGCTTGAAAATATGTTTTCTATCTTTATTAACGACTATATTCATTATAAAAATATTGCCCATGAACCATCAATCAGAGGAATTCATTCAATTCTAACAAACAAGAGTTCTCCATCTTGATTCGCATTTCTTATTGATAATAATTGGTTGAGTTCCAAAATAAATATTACCTCCCATCATTTCTTGTTGCAGGGCTCCTCTTTTAATTCCAAGCACACATTTTGATACATTGATGATGAGAATGACCAATGTGGCTAAACAACCTAGTATATTAATGAATTCAACCAAATTTAAACTCCATTGAAACTCTAAGTCTACTTACTTCAATCTGCGAAAGCAATCATTCATCTCGATTTGCAATCCGTGCTAATGTGAATTTGTTTAATTCCTAAACAATGAGACTTTCATATCACCTCAAGCTAATTAGGCTCTACTTATTCTTACAAGGAGTATTTTTCATTCAATGACCTTGACATTATGTTTTCTACCTTTATTAACGACTATATTCATTATAAAAATATTACCCATGAACCATCAATCAGAGGAATTCATTCAATTCCAACAAATAAGAGTCCTCCATCATGATTCGCATTTCTTATTGATAATAATTGGGTGAGTTCCAAAAGAAAGAGTTCCTCTCATCATCATTTCTTGTTGCAGGGCTCCTCTTTTAATTGCAAGCACACATTTTGATACATTGATGATGAGAATGACAAATGTGGCTAAACAACCTAGTATATTAATGATATGACACAAATTTATTCTCCATTGAAACTCTAAATCTACTTACTTCCATCTACGAGGGCAATTATTCATCGTGGGTTGCATTCCGTGCTAATGTGAAGTTGTTTAATTCCTAAATAATGAGACTTTCATATCATCTCATGCTAATTAGGCTCCTTTTCTTGTTACAAGGAGTATTTTTCATTCAATGACGTTGGCACTATGTTTTCTAAATTAATTAACGACTATATTCATTATAAAAATATTGCCCATGAACCATCAATCAGAGGAATTCATTCAATTCTAACAAACAAGAGTTCTCCATCTTGATTCGCATTTCTTATTGATAATAATTGGTTGAGTTCCAAAATAAATATTACCTCCCATCATTTCTTGTTGCAGGGCTCCTCTTTTAATTCCAAGCACACATTTTTGATACATTGATGATGAGAATGACCAATGTGGCTAAACAACCTAGTATATTAATGAATTCAACCAAATTTAAACTCCATTGAAACTCTAAGTCTACTTACTTCAATCTGCGAAAGCAATCATTCATCTCGATTTGCAATCCGTGCTAATGTGAATTTGTTTAATTCCTAAACAATGAGACTTTCATATCACCTCAAGCTAATTAGGCTCTACTTATTCTTACAAGGAGTATTTTTCATTCAATGACCTTGACATTATGTTTTCTACCTTTATTAACGACTATATTCATTATAAAAATATTACCCATGAACCATCAATCAGAGGAATTCATTCAATTCCAACAAATAAGAGTCCTCCATCATGATTCGCATTTCTTTATTGATAATAATTGGGTGAGTTCCAAAAGAAAGAGTTCCTCTCATCATTTCTTGTTGCAGGGCTCCTCTTTTAATTGCAAGCACACATTTTGATACATTGATGATGAGAATGACAAATGTGGCTAAACAACCTAGTATATTAACGAAATGACACAAAATTTATTCTCCATTGAAACTCTAAATCTACTTACTTCCATCTACGAGGGCAATTATTCATCATGGGTTGCATTCCGTGCTAATGTGAAGTTGTTTAATTCCTAAATAATGAGACTTTCATATCATCTCATGCTAATTAGGCTCCTCTTCTTGTTACAAGGAGTATTTTTCATTCAATGACGTTGGCATTATGTTTTCTATCTTTATTAATGACTATATTCATTATAAAACTATTGCCCATGAACGATCAATCAGAGGAATTCATTCAATTCTAACAAACAAGAGTTCTCCATCTTGATTCGCATTTCTTATTGATAATAATTGGTTGAGTTCCAAAATAAATATTACCTCCCATCATTTCTTGTTGCAGGGCTCATCTTTTAATTCCAAGCACACATTTTGATACATTGATGATGAGAATGACCAATGTGGCTAAAAAACCAAGTATATTAATGAATTCAAGCAAATTTATACTCCATTGAAACTCTAAGTCTACTTACTTCAATCTGCGAAAGCAATCATTCAACTCGATTTGCATTCCGTGCTAATGTGAAGTTGTTTAATTCCTAAAAAATGAGACTTTCATATCACCTCATGCTAATTAGGCTCCTCTTATTGTTACAAGGAGTATTTTTCATTCAATGACCTTGCCATTATGTTTTCTATCTTTATTAACGACTATATTGATTATAGAAATATTGCCCATGAACCATCAATCAGAGGAATTCATTCAATTCCAACAAATAAGTGTCCTCCATCATGATTCGCATTTCTTATTGATAATAATTGGGTGAGTTCCAAAAGAAAGAGTTCCTCTCATCATTTCTTGTCACAGGGCTCCTCTTTTGATTGCAAGCACACATTTTGATACATTGATGATGAAAATGACAAATGTGGCTAAACAACCTTGTATATTAATGAATTCAAGCAAATTTAAACTCCATTGAAACTCTAAGTCTACTTACTTCAATCTGCGAAAGCAATCATTCATCTCGATTTGCATTCCGTGCTAATGTGAATTTGTTTAATTCCTAAATAATGAGACTTTCATATCACCTCATGCTAATTAGGCTCCTCTTATTGTTACAAGGAGTATTTTTCATTCAATGACCTTGACATTATGTTTTCTATCCTTATTAATGAATGTATTCATTATAAAAATATTGCCGATGAATCATCAATCAGAGGAATTCATTCAATTCCAACGAACAAGAGTCATCTATCATGATTCGCATTTCTTATTGAAAATAATTGGTTGAGTTCCAAAATAAAGAGTTCCTCTCATCATTTCTTGTCACATGGCTCCTCTTTTATTTGCAAGCACAAATTTTGATACATTGATGATGAGAATGACAAATGTGGCTAAACAACCTATTATATCAGTGAAATGACACAAATTTATACTCCATTGAAACTCTATATCTACTTGCTTGCATCTGAGAAAGCAGTCATTCATCTTGGTTTTCATTCCGTGCTTACTTGAAGTTGTATAATTCCCAAATAATGAGACTTTCATATCACCTCATGCTAATTAGGCTCCTCTTATTGTTACAAAGAGTATTTTTCATTCAATGAGGTTGACATTATGTTTTCTATATTTATTAACGACTATATTCATTATAAAAATATTGCCCATGAACCATCAATCGTAGCAATTCTTTCAATTCCAACAAACAAGAGTCCTCCATCTTGATTCGCATTTCTTATTGATAATAATTGGTTGAGTTCCAAAATAAATATTACCTCCCATCATTTCTTGTTGCAAGGCTCCTCTTTTAATTGCAAGCACACATTTTGATACATTGATGATGAGAATGACCAATGTGGCTAAACAACCTAGTATATTAATTAATTCAAGCAAATTTAAACTCCATTGAAACTCTAAGTCTACTTACTTCAATTTGCGAAAGCAATCATTCAACTCGATTTGCATTCCGTGCTAATGTGAAGTTGTTTAATTCCTAAAAAATGAGACTTTCATATCACCTCATGCTAATTAGGCTCCTCTTATTGTTACAAGGAGTATTTTTCATTCAATGACCTTGACATTATGTTTTCTATCCTTATTAATGAATGTATTCATTATAAAAAAATATTGCCGATCAATCATCAATAAGAGGAATTCATTCAATTCCAACGAACAAGAGTCCTCTATCATGATTCGCATTTCTTATTGAAAATAATTGGTTGAGTTCCAAAATAAAGAGTTCCTCTCATCATATCTTGTCACATGGCTCCTCTTTTATTTGCAAGCACAAATTTTGATACATTGATGATGAGAATGACAAATGTGGCTAAAACAACCTATTATATCAGGGAAATGACACAAATTTATACTCCATTGAAACTCTATATCTACTTACTTGCATCTGAGAAAGCAATCATTCATCTTGGTTTGCATTCCGTGCTTACGTGAAGTTGTATAATTCCTAAATAATCAGACTTTCATATCACCTCATGCTAATTAGGCTCCTCTTATGGTTACAAAAAGTATTTTTCATTCAATGAGCTTGACATTATGTTTTCTATCTTTATTAACGACTATATTCATTATAAAAAATATTGCCCATGAACCATCAATCAGAGGAATTCTTTCAATTCTAACAAACAAGAGTTCTCCATCTTGATTCGCATTTCTTATTGATAATAATTGGTTGAGTTCCAAAATAAATATTGCCTCCCATCATTTCTTGTTGCATGGCTCCTCTTTTAATTCCAAGCACACATTTTGATACATTGATGATGAGAATGACCAATGTGGCTAAACAACCTAGTATATTAATGAATTCAAGCAAATTTAAACTCCATTGAAACTCTAAGTCTACTTACTTCAATCTGCAAAAGCAATCATTCATCTCGATTTGCAATCCGTGCTGATATGAATTTGTTTAATTCCTAAACAATGAGACTTTCATATCAGCTCATGCTAATTAGGCTCCACTTATTGTTACAAGGAGTATTTTTCATTCAATGACCTTGACATTATGTTTTCTACCTTTATTAACGACTATATTCATTATAAAAATATTGCCCATGAACCATCAATCAGAGGAATTCATTCAATTCCAACAAATAAGAGTCCTCCATCATGATTCGCATTTCTTATTGATAATAATTAGGTGAGTTCCAAAAGAAAGAGTTCCTCTCATCATTTCTTGTTGGAGGGCTCCTCTTTTAATTGCAAGCACACATATTGATACATTGATGATGAGAATGACAAATGTGGCTAAACAACCTAGTATATTAATGATATGACACAAATTTATTCTCCATTGAAATTCTAAATCTACTTACTTCCATCTACGAGGGCAATTATTCATCGTGGGTTGCATTCCGTGCTAATGTGAAGTTGTTTAATTCCTAAATAATGAGACGTTCATATCACCTCATGCTAATTAGGCTCCTCTTATTGTTACAAAGAGTATTTTTCATTCAATGAGCTTGACATTATGTTTTCTATCTTTATTAACGACTTTATTCATTATAAAAATATTGCCCATGAACCATCAATCGTAGCAATTCTTTCAATTCCAACAAACAAGAGTCCTCCATCTTGATTCGCATTTCTTATTGATAATAATTGGTTGAGTTCCAAAATAAATGTTACCTCCCATCATTTCTTTTTGCAAGGCTCCTCTTTTAATTGCAAGCACACATTTTGATACATTGATGATGAGAATGACCAATGTGGCTAAACAACCAAGTATATTAATGAATTCAAGCAAATTTATACTCCATTGAAACTCTAAGTCTACTTACTTCAATCTGCGAAAGCAATCATTCAACTCGATTTGCATTCCGTGCTAATGTGAAGTTGTTTAATTCCTAAAAAATGAGACTTTCATATCACCTCATGCTAATTAGGCTCCTCTTATTGTTACAAGGAGTATTTTTCATTCAATGACCTTGCCATTATGTTTTCTATCTTTATTAACGACTATATTGATTATAGAAATATTGCCCATGAACCATCAATCAGAGGAATTCATTCAATTCCAACAAATAAGTGTCCTCCATAATGATTTGCATTTCTTATTGATAATAATTGGGTGAGTTCCAAAAGAAAGAGTTCCTCTCATCATTTCTTGTCGCAGGGCTCCTCTTTTGATTGCAAGCACACATTTTGATACATTGATGATGAAAATGACAAATGTGGCTAAACAACCTTGTATATTAATGAATTCAAGCAAATTTAAACTCCATTGAAACTCTAAGTCTACTTACTTCAATCTGCGAAAGCAATCATTCATCTCGATTTGCATTCCGTGCTAATGTGAATTTGTTTAATTCCTAAATAATGAGACTTTCATATCACCTCATGCTAATTAGGCTCCTCTTATTGTTACAAGGAGTATTTTTCATTCAATGACCTTGACATTATGTTTTTTCTATCCTTATTAATGAATGTATTCATTATAAAAATATTGCCGATGAATCATCAATCAGAGGAATTCATTCAATTCCAACGAACAAGAGTCCTCTATCATGATTCGCATTTCTTATTGAAAATAATTGGTTGAGTTCCAAAATAAAGAGTTCCTCTCATCATATCTTGTCACATGGCTCCTCTTTTATTTGCAAGCACAAATTTTGATACATTGATGATGAGAATGACAAATGTGGCTAAACAACCTATTATATCAGTGAAATGACACAAATTTATACTCCATTGAAACTTTATATCTACTTACTTGCATCTGAGAAAGCAGTCATTCATCTTGGTGTTCATTCTGTGCTTACTTGAAGTTGTATAATTCCTAAATAATGAGACTTTCATATTACCTCATGCTAATTAGGCTCCTCTTATTGTTACAAAGAGTATTTTTCATTCAATGTGCTTGAAAATATGTTTTTCTATCTTTATTAACGACTATATTCATTATAAAAATATTGCCCATGAACCATCAATCAGAGGAATTCATTCAATTCTAACAAACAAGAGTTCTCCATCTTGATTCGCATTTCTTATTGATAATAATTGGTTGAGTTCCAAAATAAATATTACCTCCCATCATTTCTTGTTGCAGGGCTCCTCTTTTAATTCCAAGCACACATTTTGATACATTGATGATGAGAATGACCAATGTGGCTAAACAACCTAGTATATTAATGAATTCAACCAAATTTAAACTCCATTGAAACTCTAAGTCTACTTACTTCAATCTGCGAAAGCAATCATTCATCTCGATTTGCAATCCGTGCTAATGTGAATTTGTTTAATTCCTAAACAATGAGACTTTCATATCACCTCAAGCTAATTAGGCTCTACTTATTCTTACAAGGAGTATTTTTCATTCAATGACCTTGACATTATGTTTTCTACCTTTATTAAAGACTATATTCATTATAAAAATATACCCCATGAACCATCAATCAGAGGAATTCATTCAATTCCAACAAATAAGAGTCCTCCATCATGATTCGCATTTCTTATTGATAATAATTGGGTGAGTTCCAAAAGAAAGAGTTCCTCTCATCATTTCTTGTTGCAGGGCTCCTCTTTTAATTGCAAGCACACATTTTGATACATTGATGATGAGAATGACAAATGTGGCTAAACAACCTAGTATATTAATGATATGACACAAATTTATTCTCCATTGAAACTCTAAATCTACTTACTTCCATCTACGAGGGCAATTATTCATCGTGGGTTGCATTCCGTGCTAATGTGAAGTTGTTTAATTCCTAAATAATGAGACTTTCATATCATCTCATGCTAATTAGGCTCCTTTTCTTGTTACAAGGAGTATTTTTCATTCAATGACGTTGGCACTATGTTTTCTAAATTAATTAACGACTATATTCATTATAAAAATATTGCCCATGAACCATCAATCAGAGGAATTCATTCAATTCTAACAAACAAGAGTTCTCCATCTTGATTCGCATTTCTTATTGATAATAATTGGTTGAGTTCCAAAATAAATATTACCTCCCATCATTTCTTGTTGCAGGGCTCCTCTTTTAATTCCAAGCACACATTTTGATACATTGATGATGAGAATGACCAATGTGGCTAAACAACCTAGTATATTAATGAATTCAACCAAATTTAAACTCCATTGAAACTCTAAGTCTACTTACTTCAATCTGCGAAAGCAATCATTCATCTCGATTTGCAATCCGTGCTAATGTGAATTTGTTTAATTCCTAAACAATGAGACTTTCATATCACCTCAAGCTAATTAGGCTCTACTTATTCTTACAAGGAGTATTTTTCATTCAATGACCTTGACATTATGTTTTCTACCTTTATTAACGACTATATTCATTATAAAAATATTACCCATGAACCATCAATCAGAGGAATTCATTCAATTCCAACAAATAAGAGTCCTCCATCATGATTCGCATTTCTTATTGATAATAATTGGGTGAGTTCCAAAAGAAAGAGTTCCTCTCATCATTTCTTGTTGCAGGGCTCCTCTTTTAATTGCAAGCACACATTTTGATACATTGATGATGAGAATGACAAATGTGGCTAAACAACCTAGTATATTAACGAAATGACACAAATTTATTCTCCATTGAAACTCTAAATCTACTTACTTCCATCTACGAGGGCAATTATTCATCATGGGTTGCATTCCGTGCTAATGTGAAGTTGTTTAATTCCTAAATAATGAGACTTTCATATCATCTCATGCTAATTAGGCTCCTCTTCTTGTTACAAGGAGTATTTTTCATTCAATGACGTTGGCATTATGTTTTCTATCTTTATTAATGACTATATTCATTATAAAACTATTGCCCATGAACGATCAATCAGAGGAATTCATTCAATTCTAACAAACAAGAGTTCTCCATCTTGATTCGCATTTCTTATTGATAATAATTGGTTGAGTTCCAAAATAAATATTACCTCCCATCATTTCTTGTTGCAGGGCTCATCTTTTAATTCCAAGCACACATTTTGATACATTGATGATGAGAATGACCAATGTGGCTAAACAACCTAGTATATTAATGAATTGAAGCAAATTTAAACTCCATTGAAACTCTAAGTCTACTTACTTCAATCTGCGAAAGCAATCATTCATCTCGATTTGCAATCCGTGCTAATGTGAATTTGTTTAATTCCTAAATAATGAGACTTTCATATCACCTCATGCTAATTAGGCTCCACTTATTGTTACAAGGAGTATTTTTCATTCAATGACCTTGACATTATGTTTTCTACCTTTATTAACTACTATATTCATTATAAAAATATTGCCCATGAACCCTCAATCAGAGGAATTCATTCAATTCCAACAAATAAGAGTCCTCCATCATGATTCTCATTTCTTATTGATAATAATTGGGTGAGTTCCAAAAGAAAGAGTTCCTCTCATCATTTCCTGTTGCAGGGCTCCTCTTTTAATTGGAAGCACACATTTTGATACATTGATGATGAGAATGACAAATGTGGCTAAACAACCTAGTATATTAATGAATTCAAGCAAATTTAAACTCCATTGAAACTCTAAGTCTACTTACTTCAATCTGCGAAAGCAATCATTCAACTTGATTTGCATTCCGTGCTAATGTGAAGTTGTTTAATTCCTAAAAAATGAGACTTTCATATCACCTCATGCTAATTAGGCTCCTCTTATTGTTACAAGGAGTATTTTTCATTCAATGACCTTGACATTATGTTTTCTATCCTTATTACTGAATGTATTCATTATAAAAATATTGCCGATCAATCATCAATAAGAGGAATTCATTCAATTCCAACGAACAAGAGTCGTCTATCATGATTCGCATTTCTTATTGAAAATAATTGGTTGAGTTCCAAAATAAAGAGTTCCTCTCATCATATCTTGTCACATGGCTCCTCTTTTATTTGCAAGCACAAATTTTGATACATTGATGATGAGAATGACAAATGTGGCTAAACAACCTATTATATCAGGGAAATGACACAAATTTATACTCCATTGAAACTCTATATCTACTTACTTGCATCTGAGAAAGCAATCATTCATCTTGGTTTGCATTCCGTGCTTACGTGAAGTTGTATAATTCCTAAATAATCAGACTTTCATATCACCTCATGCTAATTAGGCTCCTCTTATGGTTACGAAGAGTATTTTTCATTCAATGAGCTTGACATTATGTTTTCTATCTTTATTAACGACTATATTCATTATAAAAATATTGCCCATGAACCATCAATCGGAGGAATTCATTCAATTGCAACAAACAAGAGTCCTCCATCTTGATTCGCATTTCTTATTGATAATAATTGGTTGAGCTCGAAAATAAAGAGTACCTCCCAACATTTCTTGTTGCAGGGCTCCTCTTTTGATTCCAAGCACACATTTTGATACATTGATGTTGAGAATGACAAATCTGGATAATCAACCTAGTATATTAATGAAATCAAACAAATTTAAACTCCATTGAAACTCTAAGTCTACTTACTTCAATCTGCGAAGGAAATCATTCATCTGGAATTTCATTCCGTGCTCATCTGAAGTTGTTTAATTCCTAAAAAATGAGACTTTCATATCATCTCATGCTAATTAGGCTCGTCTTATTGTTATAAGGGGTATTGTTCATTCAATGACCTTGACATTATGTTTTCTACCTTTATTAACGACTATATTCATTATAAAAATATTGCCCATGAGCCATCAATTGGGGGAATTCATTCAATTGCAACAAACAAGAGTCATCCATCTTGATTCGCATTTCTTATTGTTAATAATTGGTTGAGTTCCAAATTAAATATTACCTCCCATCATTTCTTCTTGCAGGGCTGCCATTTTAATTACTAGCACACATTTTGATACATTGATGTTAAGAATGACAAATGTGGCACAGCAACCTAGTATATTAATGAAATGACACAAATTTATACTCCTTTGAAACTCTATATCTACTTACTTGCATCTGCGAAAGCAATCATTCATCTTGGTTTGCATTTCGTGCTTATGTGAAGTATTTTAATTCCTAAATAATGAGACTTTCATATCACCTCATGCTAATTAGGCTCCTCTTATTGTTATAAGGAGTATTTTACATTCAATGACCTTCACATTATGTTTTCTATCTTTATTAATGAATGTATTCATTATAAAAATATTGCCCATGCACCATCAATCAGAGGAATTCATTCAATTCCAACGAACAAGAGTCCTCCATCATGATTCGCATTTCTTATTGATAATAATTGGTTGAGTTCCAAAATAAAGAGTTCCTCTCATCATTTCTTGTCGCAGGGCTCCTCTTTTATTTGCAAGCACAAATTTTGATACATTGATGATGAGAATGACAAATGTGGCTAAACAACCTATTATATCAGTGAAATGACACAAATTTATACTCCATTGAATCTCTATATCTACTTACTTGCATCTGAGAAAGCAAGTCATTCATCTTGGTTTTCATTCCGTGCTAACGAGAAGTTGTATCCCTAAATAATGAGACTTTCATATCACCTCATGCTAATTAGGCTCCTCTTATTGTTACAAAGAGTATTTTTCATTCAATGAGCTTGACATTATTTGTTCTATCTTTATTAATGACTATATTGCTTATAAAAATATTGCTCATGAACCATCAATCGGAGCAGTTCTTTCAATTCCAACAAATAAGAGTCATCCATCATGATTCGCAGTTCTTATTGATAATAATTGGGTGAGTTCCAAAAGAAAGAGTTCCTCTCATCATTTCTTGTTGCAGGGCTCCTCTTTTAATTGCAAGCACACATTTTGATACATTGATGATGAGAATGACAAATGTGGCTAAACAACCGAGTATATTAATGAAATGACACAAATTTATTCTCCATTGAAACTCTAAATCTACTTACTTCCATCTACGAGGGCAATTATTCATCTTGGGTTGCATTCCTTGCTAATGTGAAGTTGTTTAATTCCTAAATAATGAGACTTTCATATCATCTCATGCTAATTAGGCTCCTCTTCTTGTTACAAGGAGTATTTTTTCATTCAATGACGTTGGCATTATGTTTTTCTATCTTTATTAACGACTATATTCATTATAAAAATATTGCCCATGAACCATCAATCAGAGGAATTCATTCAATTATAACAAACAAGAGTTCTCCATCTTGATTCGCATTTCTTATTGATAATAATTGGTTGAGTTCCAAAATAAATATTACCTCCCATCATTTCTTGTTGCAGGGCTCCTCTTTTAATTCCAAGCACACATTTTGATACATTGATGATGAGAATGACCAATGTGGCTAAACAACCTAGTATATTAATGAATTCAAGCAAATTTAAACTCCATTGAAACTCTAAGTCTACTTACTTCAATCTGCGAAAGCAATCATTCATCTCGATTTGCAATCCGTGCTAATGTGAATTTGTTTAATTCCTAAACAATGAGACTTTCATATCACCTCATGCTAATTAGGCTCCACTTATTGTTACAAGGAGTATTTTTCATTCAATGACCTTGACATTATGTTTTCTACCTTTATTAACGACTATATTCATTATAAAAATATTGCCCATGAACCATCAATCAGAGGAATTCATTCAATTCCAACAAATAAGAGTCCTCCATCATGATTCGCATTTCTTATTGATAATAATTGGGTGAGTTCCAAAAGAAAGAGTTCCTCTCATCATTTCTTGTTGCAGGGCTCCTCTTTTAATTGCAAGCACACATTTTGATACATTGATGATGAGAATGACAAATGTGGCTAAACAACCTAGTATATTAATGAAATGACACAAATTGATTCTCCATTGAAACTCTAAATCTACTTACTTCCATCTACGAGGGCAATTATTCATCTTGGGTTGCATTCCGTGCTAATGTGAAGTTGTTTAATTCCTAAATAATGAGACTTTCATATCATCTCATGCTAATTAGGCTCCTCTTCTTGTTACAAGGAGTATTTTTCATTCAATGACGTTGGCATTATGTTTTCTATCTTTATTAACGACTATATTGATTATAAAAATATTGCCCATGAACCATCAATCAGAGGAATTCATTCAATTCTAACAAACAAGAGTTCTCCATCTTGATTCGCATTTCTTATTGATAATAATTGGTTGAGTTCCAAAATAAATATTACCTCCCATCATTTCTTGTTGCAGGGCTCCTCATTTAATTCCAAGCACACATTTTAATACATTGATGATGAGAATGACCAATGTGGCTAAACAACCTAGTATATTAATGAATTGAAGCAAATTTAAACTCCATTGAATCTCTAAGTCTACTTACTTCAATCTGCGAAAGCAATCATTCATCTCGATTTGCAATCCGTGCTAATGTGAATTTGTTTAATTCCTAAACAATGAGACTTTCATATCACCTCATGCTAATTAGGCTCCAGTTATTGTTACAAGAAGTATTTTTCATTCAATTACCTTGACATTATGTTTTCTACCTTTATTAACGACTATATTCATTATAAAAAGATTTCCCATGAACCATCAATCAGAGGAATTCATTCAATTCCAACAAAGAAGAGTCCTTCATCTTGATTCGCATTTCTTATTGATAATAATTGGGTGAGTTCCAAAACAAAGAGTTCCTCTCATCATTTCTTCTTGCAGGGCTCCTCTTTTAATTGCAAGCACACATTTTGATACATTGATGATGAGAATGACAAATGTGGCTAAACAACCTAGTATATTAATGAATTCAACCAAATTTAAACTCCATTGAAACTCAAAGTCTACTTACTTCAATCTGCGAAAGCAATCATTCATCTCAATTTGCAATCTGTGCTAATGTGAATTTGTTTAATTCCTAGATAATGAGACTTTCATATCACCTCATGCTAATCAGGCTCCTCTTATTGTTACAAGGAGTATTTTTCATTCAATGACCTTGACATTATGTTTTCTATCTTTATTAATGATTGTATTCATTATGAAAATATTGCCCATGAACCATCAATCAGAGGAATTCATTCAATTCCAACAAACAAGAGTCCTCCATCATCATTCGCATTTCTTATTGATAATAATTGGTTGGGTTCCAAAATAAAGAGTTCCTCCCATCATTTCTTGTTGCATAGCACCTCTATTAATTGCAAGCACACAGTTTGATACATTGATGATGAGAATGACAAATGTGGCTAAGCAACCTAGTATATTAATGAAATTACACAAATTTAAAGTCCTATGAGACTATATCTACTTACTTGCATCTGAGAAAGCAATCATTCTTCTTGGTTTGCATTCCGTGCTTACGTGAAGTTGTATAATTCCTAAATAATCAGACTTTCATATCACCTCATGCTAATTAGGCTCCTCTTATGGTTACAAAGAGTATTTTTCATTCAATGAGCTTGACATTATGTTTTCTATCTTTATTAACGACTATATTAATTATAAAAATATTGCCCATGAACCATCAATCGGAGGAATTCATTCAATTGCAACAAACAAGAGTCCTCCATCTTGATTCGCATTTCTTATTGATAATAATTGGTTGAGCTCGAAAATAAAGAGTACCTCCCAACATTTCTTGTTGCAGGGCTCCTCTTTTGATTCCAAGCACACATTTTGATACATTGATGTTGAGAATGACAAATCTGGATAAACAACCTAGTATATATTAATGAAATCAAACAAATTTAATCTCCATTGAAACTCTAAGTCTACTTACTTCAATCTGCGAAGGAAATCATTCATCTGGAATTTCATTCCGTGCTCATCTGAAGTTGTTTTAATTCCTAAAAAATGAGACTTTCATATCATCTCATGCTAATTAGGCTCGTCTTATTGTTACAAGGGGTATTTTTCATTCAATGACCTTGACATTATGTTTTCTACCTTTATTAACGACTATATTCATTATAAAAATATTGCCCATGAGCCATCAATTGGGGGAATTCATTCAATTGCAACAAACAAGAGTCATCATCTTGATTCGCATTTCTTATTGTTAATAATTGGTTGAGTTCCAAATTAAATATTACCTCCCATCATTTCTTCTTGCAGGGCTGCTCTTTTAATTGAAAGCACACATTTTGATACATTGATGATAAGAATGACAAATGTGGCTCAGCAACCTAGTATATTAATGAAATGACACAAATTTATACTCCTTTGAAACTCTATATCTACTTACATGCATCTGCGAAAGCAATCATTCATCTTGGTTTGCATTTTCGTGCTTATGTGAAGTATTTTAATTCCTAAATAATGAGACTTTCATATCACCTCATGCTAATTAGGCTCCTCTTATTGTTATAAGGAGTATTTTTCATTCAAAGACCTTCACATTATGTTTTCTATCTTTATTAATGAATGTATTCATTATAAAAATATTGCCCATGAACCATCAATCAGAGGAATTCATTCAATTCCAACGAACAAGAGTCCTCCATCATGATTCGCATTTCTTATTGATAATAATTGGTTGAGTTCCAAAATAAAGAGTTCCTCTCATCATTTCTTGTCGTAGGGCTCCTCTTTTATTTGCAAGCACAAATTTTGATACATTGATGATGAGAATGACAAATGTGGCTAAACAACCTATTATATCAGTGAAATGACACAAATTTATACTCCATTGAAACTCTATATCTACTTACTTGCATCTGAGAAAGCAGTCATTCAACTTGGTTTTCATTCCGTGCTTACGAGAAGTTGTATAATTCCTAAATAATGAGACTTTCATATCACCTCATGCTAATTAGACTCCTCTTATTGTTACAAAGAGTATTTTTCATTCAATGAGCTTGACATTATGTGTTCTATCTTTATTAACGACTATATTCCTTATAAAAATATTGCCCATGAACCATCAATCGGAGCAATTCTTTCAATTCCAACAAATAAGAGTCCTCCGTCATGAGTCGCATTTCTTATTGATAATAATTGGTTGAGTTCCAAAATAAAGAGTTCCTCTCATCATTTCTTGTCGCAGGGCTCCTCTTTTATTTGCAAGCACAAATTTTGATACATTGATGATGAGAATGACAAATCTGGCTAAACAACCTAGTATATTAATGAAATGAGACAAATTTATTCTCCATTGAAACTCTAAATCTACTTACTTCCATCTACGAGGGCAATTATTCATCTTGGGTTGCAATCCGTGCTAATGTGAATTTGTTTAATTCCTAAACAATGAGACTTTCATATCACCTCATGCTAATTAGGCTCCACTTATTGTTACAAGGAGTATTTTTCATTCAATGACCTTGACATTATGTTTTCTACCTTTATTAACGACTATATTCATTATAAAAATATTGCCCATGAACCATCAATCAGAGGAATTCATTCAATTCCAACAAATAAGAGTCCTCCATCATGATTCGCATTTCTTATTGATAATAATTGGGTGAGTTCCAAAAGAAAGAGTTCCTCTCATCATTTCTTGTTGCAGGGCTCCTCTTTTAATTGCAAGCACACATTTTGATACATTGATGATGAGAATGACAAATGTGGCTAAACAACCTAGTATATTAATGAAATGAGACAAATTTATTCTCCATTGAAACTCTAAATCTACTTACTTCCATCTACGAGGGCAATTATTCATCTTGGGTTGCATTCCGTGCTAGTTTGAAGTTGTTTAATTCCTAAATAATGAGACTTTCATATCATCTCATGCTAATTAGGCTCCTCTTCTTGTTACAAGGAGTATTTCTCATTCAATGACGTTGACATTATGTTTTCTATATTTATTAACGACTATATTCATTATAAAAATATTGCCCATGAACCATAAATCAGAGGAATTCATTCAATTCTAACAAACAAGAGTTCTCCATCATGATTCGCATTTCTTATTGATAATAATTGGTTGAGTTCCAAAATAAATATTACCTCCCATCATTTCTTGTTGCAGGGCTCCTCTTTTAATTCCAAGCACACATTTTGATACATTGATGATGAGAATGACCAATGTGGCTAAACAACCTAGTATATTAATGAATTCAAGCAAATTTAAACTCCATTGAAACTCTAAGTCTACTTACTTCAATCTGCGAAAGTAATCATTCATCTCGATTTGCAATCCGTGCTAATGTGAATTTGTTTAATTCCTAAATAATGAGACTTTCATATCACCTCATGATAATTAGGCTCCTCTTATTGTTACAAGGAGTATTTTTCATTCAATGACCTTGACATTATGTTTTCTATCCTTATTAATGAATGTATTCATTATAAAAATATTGCCGATGAATCATCAATCAGAGGAATTTATTCAATTCCAACGAACAAGAGTCCTCTATCATGATTCACATTTCTTGTTGAAAATAATTGGTTGAGTTCCAAAATAAAGAGTTTCTCTCATCATTTCTTGTCACATGGCTCCTCTTTTATTTGCAAGCACAAATTTTGATACATTGATGATGAGAATGACAAATGTGGCTAAACAACCTATTATATCTGTGAAATGACACAAATTTATACTCCATTGAAACTCTATATCTACTTACTTGCATCTGCAAAAGCAATCATTCATCTTGGTTTGTTTTTCATGCTTATGTGAAGTAGTTTAATTCTTAAATAATGAGACTTTCATATCACCTCATGCTAATTAGGCTCCTCTTATTGTTACAAGGAGTATTTTTCATTCAATGACCTTGACATTATGTTTTCTATCTTTATTAACGACTATATTGATTATAGAAATATTGCCCATGAACCATCAATCAGAGGAATTCATTCAATTCCAACAAATAAGTGTCCTCCATCATGATTCGCATTTCTTATTGATAATAATTGGGTGAGTTCCAAAAGAAAGAGTTCCTCTCATCATTTCTTGTCGCAGGGCTCCTCTTTTGATTGCAAGCACACATTTTGATACATTGATGATGAAAATGACAAATGTGGCTAAACAATCTTATATATTAATGAATTCAAGCAAATTTAAACTCCTTTGAAACTCTACGTCTACTTACTTCAATCTGCGAAAGCAATCATTCATCTCGATTTGCATTCCGTGCTAATGTGAATTTGTTTAATTCCTAAATAATGAGACTTTCATATCACCTCATGCTAATTAGGCTGCTCTTATTGTTACAAGGAGTATTTTTCATTCAATGACCTTGACATTATGTTTTCTATCCTTATTAATGAATGTATTCATTATAAAAATATTGCCGATGAATCATCAATCAGAGGAATTCATTCAATTCCAACGAACAAGAGTCCTCTATCATGATTCGCATTTCTTATTGAAAATAATTGGTTAAGTTCCAAAATAAAGAGTTCCTCTCATCATATCTTGTCACATGGCTCCTCTTTTATTTGCAAGCACAAATTTTGATACATTGATGATGAGAATGACAAATGTGGCTAAACAACCTATTATATCAGTGAAAATGACACAAATTTATACTCCATTGAAACTTTATATCTACTTACTTGCATCTGAGAAAGCAGTCATTCATCTTGGTGTTCATTCTGTGCTTACTTGAAGTTGTATAATTCCTAAATAATGAGACTTTCATATTACCTCATGCTAATTAGGCTCCTCTTATTGTTACAAAGAGTATTTTTCATTCAATGAGCTTGAAAATATGTTTTCTATCTTTGTTAACGACTATATTCATTATAAAAATATTGCCCATGAACCATCAATCAGAGGAATTCATTCAATTCTAACAAACAAGAGTTCTCCATCTTGATTCGCATTTCTTATTGATAATAATTGGTTGAGTTCCAAAATAAATATTACCTCCCATCATTTCGTGTTGCAGGGCTCCTCTTTTAATTGCAAGCACACATTTTGATACATTGATGATGAGAATGACCAATGTGGTTAAACAAACTAGTATATTAATGAATTCAGGAAAATTTAAACTCCATTGAAACTCTAAGTCTACTTACTTCAATCTGCGAAAGCAATCATTCATCTCGATTTGCAATCCGTGCTAATGTGAATTTGTTTAATTCCTAAATAATGAGACTTTCATATCACCTCATGCTAATTAGGCTCCTCTTATTGTTACAAGGAGTGTTTCTCATTCAATGACCTTGACATTATGTTTTCTATCCTTATTAATGAATGTATTCATTATAAAAATATTTCCGATCAATCATCAATAAGAGGAATTCATTCAATTCCAACGAACAAGAGTCCTCTATCATGATTCGCATTTCTTATTGAAAATAATTGGTTGAGTTCCAAAATAAAGAGTTCCTCTCATCATATCTTGTCACATGGCTCCTCTTTTATTTGCAAGCACAAATTTTGATACATTGATGATGAGAATGACAAATGTGGCTAAACAACCTATTATATCAGGGAAATGACACAAATTTATACTCCATTGAAACTCTATATCTACTTACTTGCATCTGAGAAAGCAATCATTCATCTTGGTTTGCATTCCGTGCTTACGTGAAGTTGTATAATTCCTAAATAATCAGACTTTCATATGACCTCATGCTAATTAGGCTCCTCTTATGGTTACGAAGAGTATTTTTCATTCAATGAGCTTGACATTATGTTTTCTATCTTTATTAACGACTATATTCATTATAAAAATATTGCCCATGAACCATCAATCAGAGGAATTCATTCAATTCTAACAAACAAGAGTTCTCCATCTTGATTCGCATTTCTTATTAATAATAATTGGTTGAGTTCCAAAATAAATATTACCTCCCATCATTTCTTGTTGCAGGGCTCCTCTTTTAATTCCAAGCACACATTTTGATACATTGCTGATGAGAATGACCAATGTGGCTAAACAACCTAGTATATTAATGAATTCAAGCAAATTTAAACTCCATTGAAACTCTAAGTCTACTTACTTCAATCTGCGAAAGCAATCATTCATCTCGATTTGCAATCCATGCTAATGTGAATCTGTTTAATTCCTAAACAATGAGACTTTCATATCACCTCATGCTAATTAGGCTCCACTTATTGTTACAAGGAGTATTTTTCATTCAATGACCTTGACATTATGTTTTCTACCTTTATTAACGACTATATTCATTATAAAAATATTGCCCATGAACCATCAATCAGAGGAATTCATTCAATTCCAACAAATAAGAGTCCTCCATCATGATTCGCATTTCTTATTGATAATAATTGGGTGAGTTCCAAAAGAAAGTGTTCCTCTCATCATTTCTTGTTGCAGGACTCCGCTTTTAATTGCAAGCAGACATTTTGATACATTGATGATGAGAATGACAAATGTGGCTAAACAACCTAGTATATTAATGATATGACACAAATTTATTCTCCATTGAAACTCTAAATCTACTTACTTCCATCTACGAGGGCAATTATTCATCGTGGGTTGCATTCCGTGCTAATGTGAAGTTGTTTAATTCCTAAATAATGAGACTTTCATATCATCTCATGCTAATTAGGCTCCTTTTCTTGTTACAAGGAGTATTTTTCATTCAATGACGTTGGCACTATGTTTTCTAACTTTATTAACGACTATATTCATTATAAAAATATTGCCCATGAACCATCAATCAGAGGAATTCATTCAATTCTAACAAACAAGAGTTCTCCATCTTGATTCGCCTTTCTTATTGATAATAATTGGTTGAGTTCCAAAATAAATATTACCTCCCATCATTTCTTGTTGCAGGGCTCCTCTTTTAATTCCAAGCACACATTTTGATACATTGATGATGAGAATGACCAATGTGGCTAAACAACCTAGTATATTAATGAATTCAAGCAAATTTAAACTCCATTGAAACTCTAAGTCTACTTACTTCAATCTGCGAAAGCAATCATTCATCTCGATTTGCAATCCGTGCTAATGTGAATTTGTTTAATTCCTAAACAATGAGACTTTCATATCACCTCAAGCTAATTAGGCTCTACTTATTCTTACAAGGAGTATTTTTCATTCAATGACCTTGACATTATGTTTTTCTACCTTTATTAACGACTATAATTCATTATAAAAATATTACCCATGAACCATCAATCAGAGGAATTCATTCAATTCCAACAAATAAGAGTCCTCCATCATGATTCGCATTTCTTATTGATAATAATTGGGTGAGTTCCAAAAGAAAGAGTTCCTCTCATCATTTCTTGTTGCAGGGCTCCTCTTTTAATTGCAAGCACACATTTTGATACATTGATGATGAGAATGACAAATGTGGCTAAACAACCTAGTATATTAACGAAATGACACAAATTTATTCTCCATTGAAACTCTAAATCTACTTACTTCCATCTACGAGGGCAATTATTCATCATGGGTTGCATTCCGTGCTAATGTGAAGTTGTTTAATTCCTAAATAATGAGACTTTCATATCATCTCATGCTAATTAGGCTCCTCTTCTTGTTACAAGGAGTATTTTTCATTCAATGACGTTGGCATTATGTTTTCTATCTTTATTAATGACTATATTCATTATAAAACTATTGCCCATGAACCATCAATCAGAGGAATTCATTCAATTCTAACAAAAAAGAGTTCTCCATCTTGATTCGCATTTCTTATTGATAATAATTGGTTGAGTTCCAAAATAAATATTACCTCCCATCATTTCTTGTTGCAGGGCTCATCTTTTAATTCCAAGCACACATTTTGATACATTGATGATGAGAATGACCAATGTGGCTAAACAACCTAGTATATTAATGAATTGAAGCAAATTTAAACTCCATTGAAACTCTAAGTCTACTTACTTCAATCTGCGAAAGCAATCATTCATCTCGATTTGCAATCCGTGCTAATGTGAATTTGTTTAATTCCTAAATAATGAGACTTTCATATCACCTCATGCTAATTAGGCTCCACTTATTGTTACAAGGAGTATTTTTCATTCAATGACCTTGACATTATGTTTTCTACCTTTATTGACGACTATATTCATTTATAAAAATATTGCCCATGAACCCTCAATCAGAGGAATTCATTCAATTCCAACAAATAAGAGTCCTCCATCATGATTCTCATTTCTTATTGATAATAATTGGGTGAGTTCCAAAAGAAAGAGTTCCTCTCATCATTTCCTGTTGCAGGGCTCCTCTTTTAATTGGAAGCACACATTTTGATACATTGATGATGAGAATGACAAATGTGGCTAAACAACCTAGTATATTAATGAATTCAAGCAAAATTTAAACTCCATTGAAACTCTAAGTCTACTTACTTCAATCTGCGAAAGCAATCATTCAACTTGATTTGCATTCCGTGCTAATGTGAAGTTTGTTTAATTCCTAAAAAATGAGACTTTCATATCACCTCATGCTAATTAGGCTCCTCTTATTGTTACAAGGAGTATTTTTTTTCATTCAATGACCTTGACATTATGTTTTCTATCCTTATTACTGAATGTATTCATTATAAAAATATTGCCGATCAATCATCAATAAGAGGAATTCATTCAATTCCAACGAACAAGAGTCCTCTATCATGATTCGCATTTCTTATTGAAAATAATTGGTTGAGTTCCAAAATAAAGAGTTCCTCTCATCATATCTTGTCACATGGCTCCTCTTTTATTTGCAAGCACAAATTTTGATACATTGATGATGAGAATGACAAATGTGGCTAAAACAACCTATTATATCAGGGAAATGACACAAATTTATACTCCATTGAAACTCTATATCTACTTACTTGCATCTGAGAAAGCAATCATCATCATCTTGGTTTGCATTCCGTGCTTACGTGAAGTTGTATAATTCCTAAATAATCAGACTTTCATATCACCTCATGCTAATTAGGCTCCTCTTATGGTTACAAAGAGTATTTTTCATTCAATGAGCTTGACATTATGTTTTCTATCTTTATTAACGACTATATTCATTATAAAAATATTGCCCATGAACCATCAATCGGAGGAATTCATTCAATTGCAACAAACAAGAGTCCTCCATCTTGATTCGCATTTCTTATTGATAATAATTGGTTGAGCTCGAAAATAAAGAGTACCTCCCAACATTTCTTGTTGCAGGGCTCCTCTTTTGATTCCAAGCACATATTTTGATACATTGATGTTGAGAATGACAAATCTGGATAAACAACCTAGTATATTAATGAAATCAAACAAATTTAAACTCCATTGAAACTCTAAGTCTACTTACTTCAATCTGCGAAGGAAATCATTCATCTGGAATTTCATTCCGTGCTCATCTGAAGTTGTTTGATTCCTAAAAAATGAGACTTTCATATCATCTCATGCTAATTAGGCTCGTCTTATTGTTATAAGGGGTATTGTTCATTCAATGACCTTGACATTATGTTTTCTACCTTTATTAACGACTATATTCATTATAAAAATATTGCCCATGAGCCATCAATTGGGGGAATTCATTCAATTGCAACAAACAAGAGTCATCCATCTTGATTCGCATTTCTTATTGTTAATAATTGGTTGAGTTCCAAATTAAATATTACCTCCCATCATTTCTTCTTGCAGGGCTGCTCTTTTAATTGCAAGCACACATTTTGATACATTGATGTTAAGAATGACAAATATGGCACAGCAACCTAGTATATTAATGAAATGACACAAATTTATACTCCTTTGAAACTCTATATCTACTTACTTGCATCTGCGAAAGCAATCATTCATCTTGGTTTGCATTTCGTGCTTATGTGAAGTATTTTAATTCCTAAATAATGAGACTTTCATATCACCTCATGCTAATTAGGCTCCTCTTATTGTTATAAGGAGTATTTTACATTCAATGACCTTCACATTATGTTTTCTATCTTTATTAATGAATGTATTCATTATAAAAATATTGCCCATGCACCATCAATCAGAGGAATTCATTCAATTCCAACGAACAAGAGTCCTCCATCATGATTCGCATTTCTTATTGATAATAATTGGTTGAGTTCCAAAATAAAGAGTTCCTCTCATCATTTCTTGTCGCAGGGCTCCTCTTTTATTTGCAAGCACAAATTTTGATACATTGATGATGAGAATGACAAATGTGGCTAAACAACCTATTATATCAGTGAAATGACACAAATTTATACTCCATTGAATCTCTATATCTACTTACTTGCATCTGAGAAAGCAGTCATTCATCTTGGTTTTCATTCCGTGCTAACGAGAAGTTGTATCCCTAAATAATGAGACTTTCATATCACCTCATGCTAATTAGGCTCCTCTTATTGTTACAAAGAGTATTTTTCATTCAATGAGCTTGACATTATTTGTTCTATCTTTATTAATGACTATATTGCTTATAAAAATATTGCTCATGAACCATCAATCGGAGCAGTTCTTTCAATTCCAACAAATAAGAGTCATCCATCATGATTCGCAGTTCTTATTGATAATAATTGGGTGAGTTCCAAAAGAAAGAGTTCCTCTCATCATTTCTTGTTGCAGGGCTCCTCTTTTAATTGCAAGCACACATTTTGATACATTGATGATGAGAATGACAAATGTGGCTAAACAACCGAGTATATTAATGAAATGACACAAATTTATTCTCCATTGAAACTCTAAATCTACTTACTTCCATCTACGAGGGCAATTATTCATCTTGGGTTGCATTCCTTGCTAATGTGAAGTTGTTTAATTCCTAAATAATGAGACTTTCATATCATCTCATGCTAATTAGGCTCCTCTTCTTGTTACAAGGAGTATTTTTCATTCAATGACGTTGGCATTATGTTTTCTATCTTTATTAACGACTATATTCATTATAAAAATATTGCCCATGAACCATCAATCAGAGGAATTCATTCAATTATAACAAACAAGAGTTCTCCATCTTGATTCGCATTTCTTATTGATAATAATTGGTTGAGTTCCAAAATAAATATTACCTCCCATCATTTCTTGTTGCAGGGCTCCTCTTTTAATTCCAAGCACACATTTTGATACATTGATGATGAGAATGACCAATGTGGCTAAACAACCTAGTATATTAATGAATTCAAGCAAATTTAAACTCCATTGAAACTCTAAGTCTACTTACTTCAATCTGCGAAAGCAATCATTCATCTCGATTTGCAATCCGTGCTAATGTGAATTTGTTTAATTCCTAAACAATGAGACTTTCATATCACCTCATGCTAATTAGGCTCCACTTATTGTTACAAGGAGTATTTTTCATTCAATGACCTTGACATTATGTTTTCTACCTTTATTAACGACTATATTCATTATAAAAATATTGCCCATGAACCATCAATCAGAGGAATTCATTCAATTCCAACAAATAAGAGTCCTCCATCATGATTCGCATTTCTTATTGATAATAATTGGGTGAGTTCCAAAAGAAAGAGTTCCTCTCATCATTTCTTGTTGCAGGGCTCCTCTTTTAATTGGAAGCACACATTTTGATACATTGATGATGAGAATGACAAATGTGGCTAAACAACCTAGTATATTAATGAAATGACACAAATTGATTCTCCATTGAAACTCTAAATCTACTTACTTCCATCTACGAGGGCAATTATTCATCTTGGGTTGCATTCCGTGCTAATGTGAAGTTGTTTAATTCCTAAATAATGAGACTTTCATATCATCTCATGCTAATTAGGCTCCTCTTCTTGTTACAAGGAGTATTTTTTTCATTCAATGACGTTGGCATTATGTTTTCTATCTTTATTAACGACTATATTGATTATAAAAATATTGCCCATGAACCATCAATCAGAGGAATTCATTCAATTCTAAGAAACAAGAGTTCTCCATCTTGATTCGCATTTCTTATTGATAATAATTGGTTGAGTTCCAAAATAAATATTACCTCCCATCATTTCTTGTTGCAGGGCTCCTCATTTAATTCCAAGCACACATTTTAATACATTGATGATGAGAATGACCAATGTGGCTAAACAACCTAGTATATTAATGAATTGAAGCAAATTTAAACTCCATTGAATCTCTAAGTCTACTTACTTCAATCTGCGAAAGCAATCATTCATCTCGATTTGCAATCCGTGCTAATGTGAATTTGTTTAATTCCTAAACAATGAGACTTTCATATCACCTCATGCTAATTAGGCTCCAGTTATTGTTACAAGGAGTATTTTTCATTCAATTACCTTGACATTATGTTTTCTACCTTTATTAACGACTATATTCATTATAAAAAGATTTCCCATGAACCATCAATCAGAGGAATTCATTCAATTCCAACAAAGAAGAGTCCTTCATCTTGATTCGCATTTCTTATTGATAATAATTGGGTGAGTTCCAAAACAAAGAGTTCCTCTCATCATTTCTTGTTGCAGGGCTCCTCTTTTAATTGCAAGCACACATTTTGATACATTGTTGATGAGAATGACAAATGTGGCTAAACAACCTAGTATATTAATGAATTCAACCAAATTTAAACTCCATTGAAACTCAAAGTCTACTTACTTCAATCTGCGAAAGCAATCATTCATCTCAATTTGCAATCTGTGCTAATGTGAATTTGTTTAATTCCTAGATAATGAGACTTTCATATCACCTCATGCTAATTAGGCTCCTCTTATTGTTACAAGGAGTATTTTTCATTCAATGACCTTGACATTATGTTTTCTATCTTTATTAATGATTGTATTCATTATGAAAATATTGCCCATGAACCATCAATCAGAGGAATTCATTCAATTCCAACAAACAAGAGTCCTCCATCATCATTCGCATTTCTTATTGATAATAATTGGTTGGGTTCCAAAATAAAGAGTTCCTCCCATCATTTCTTGTTGCATAGCACCTCTATTAATTGCAAGCACACAGTTTGATACATTGATGATGAGAATGACAAATGTGGCTAAGCAACCTAGTATATTAATGAAATTACACAAATTTAAAGTCCTATGAGACTATATCTACTTACTTGCATCTGAGAAAGCAATCATTCTTCTTGGTTTGCATTCCGTGCTTACGTGAAGTTGTATAATTCCTAAATAATCAGACTTTCATATCACCTCATGCTAATTAGGCTCCTCTTATGGTTACAAAGAGTATTTTTCATTCAATGAGCTTGACATTATGTTTTCTATCTTTATTAACGACTATATTAATTATAAAAATATTGCCCATGAACCATCAATCGGAGGAATTCATTCAATTGCAACAAACAAGAGTCCTCCATCTTGATTCGCATTTCTTATTGATAATAATTGGTTGAGCTCGAAAATAAAGAGTACCTCCCAACATTTCTTGTTGCAGGGCTCCTCTTTTGATTCCAAGCACACATTTTGATACATTGATGTTGAGAATGACAAATCTGGATAAACAACCTAGTATATTAATGAAATCAAACAAATTTAATCTCCATTGAAACTCTAAGTCTACTTACTTCAATCTGCGAAGGAAATCATTCATCTGGAATTTCATTCCGTGCTCATCTGAAGTTGTTTAATTCCTAAAAAATGAGACTTTCATATCATCTCATGCTAATTAGGCTCGTCTTATTGTTACAAGGGGTATTTTTCATTCAATGACCTTGACATTATGTTTTCTACCTTTATTAACGACTATATTCATTATAAAAATATTGCCCATGAGCCATCAATTGGGGGAATTCATTCAATTGCAACAAACAAGAGTCATCCATCTTGATTCGCATTTCTTATTGTTAATAATTGGTTGAGTTCCAAATTAAATATTACCTCCCATCATTTCTTCTTGCAGGGCTGCTCTTTTAATTGAAAGCACACATTTTGATACATTGATGATAAGAATGACAAATGTGGCTCAGCAACCTAGTATATTAATGAAATGACACAAATTTATACTCCTTTGAAACTCTATATCTACTTACATGCATCTGCGAAAGCAATCATTCATCTTGGTTTGCATTTCGTGCTTATGTGAAGTATTTTAATTCCTAAATAATGAGACTTTCATATCACCTCATGCTAATTAGGCTCCTCTTATTGTTATAAGGAGTATTTTTCATTCAAAGACCTTCACATTATGTTTTCTATCTTTATTAATGAATGTATTCATTATAAAAATATTGCCCATGAACCATCAATCAGAGGAATTCATTCAATTCCAACGAACAAGAGTCCTCCATCATGATTCGCATTTCTTATTGATAATAATTGGTTGAGTTCCAAAATAAAGAGTTCCTCTCATCATTTCTTGTCGTAGGGCTCCTCTTTTATTTGCAAGCACAAATTTTGATACATTGATGATGAGAATGACAAATGTGGCTAAACAACCTATTATATCAGTGAAATGACACAAATTTATACTCCATTGAAACTCTATATCTACTTACTTGCATCTGAGAAAGCAGTCATTCAACTTGGTTTTCATTCCGTGCTTATCATTCATCTCGATTTGCAATCCGTGCTAATGTGAATTTGTTTAATTCCTAAATAATGAGACTTTCATATCACCTCATGATAATTAGGCTCCTCTTATTGTTACAAGGAGTATTTTTCATTCAATGACCTTGACATTATGTTTTCTATCCTTATTAATGAATGTATTCATTATAAAAATATTGCCGATGAATCATCAATCAGAGGAATTTATTCAATTCCAACGAACAAGAGTCCTCTATCATGATTCACATTTCTTGTTGAAAATAATTGGTTGAGTTCCAAAATAAAGAGTTTCTCTCATCATTTCTTGTCACATGGCTCCTCTTTTATTTGCAAGCACAAATTTTGATACATTGATGATGAGAATGACAAATGTGGCTAAACAACCTATTATATCAGTGAAATGACACAAATTTATACTCCATTGAAACTCTATATCTACTTACTTGCATCTGAGAAAGCAGTCATTCATCTTGGTTTTCATTCCGTGCTTACGAGAATTTGTATAATTCCTAAATAATGAGACTTTCGTATCACCTCATGCTAATTAGGCTCCTCTTATTGTTACAAAGAGTATTTTTCATTCAATGAGCTTGACATTATGTTTTCTATCTTTATTAACGACTATATTCATTATAAAAATATTACCCATGAACCATCAATCGTAGCAATTCTTTCAATTCCAACAAACAAGAGTCCCCCATCTTGATTCCCATTTCTTATTGATAATAATTGGTTGAGTTCCAAAATAAATATTACCTCCCATCATTTCTTGTTGCAAGGCTCCTCTTTTAATTGCAAGCACACATTTTGATACATTGATGATGAGAATGACCAATGTGGCTAAACAACCTAGGATATTAATGAATTGAAGCAAATTTAAACTCCATTGAAACTCTAAGTCTACTTACTTCAATCTGAGAAAGCAATCATTCATCTCGATTTGCATTCCGTGGTAATGTGAAGTTGTTTAATTCCTAAAAAATGAGACTTTCATATCACCTAATGCTAATTAGGCTCCTCTTATTGTTACAAGGAGTATTTTTCATTCAATGACCTTGCCATTATGTTTTCTATCTTTATTAACGACTATATTGATTATAAAAATATTGCCCATGAACCGTCAATCAGAGGAATTCATTCAATTCCAACAAATAAGAGTCCTCCATCATGATTCGCATTTTTTATTGATAATAATTGGGTGAGTTCCAAAAGAAAGAGTTCCTCTCATCATTTCTTGTTGCAGGGCTCCTCTTTTAATTGGAAGCACACATTTTGATACATTGATGATGAGAATGACAAATGTGGCAAAACAACCTAGTATATTAATGAATTCAACCAAATTTAAACTCCATTGAAACTCTAAATCTACCTACTTCCATCTACGAGGGCAATTATTCATCTTGGGTTGCATTCCGTGCTAATGTGAAGTTGTTTAATTCCTAAATAATGAGACTTTCATATCACCTCATGCTAATTAGGCTCCTCTTATTGTTATAAGGAGTATTTTTCATTCAATGACCTTCACATTATGTTTTCTATCTTTATTAATGAATGTATTCATTATAAAAATATTGCCTATGAACCATCAATCAGAGGAATTCATTCAATTCCAACGATCAAGAGTCCTCCATCATGATTCGCATTTCTTATTGATAATAATTGGTTGAGTTCCAAAATAAAGAGTTCCTCTCATCATTTCTTGTCGCAGCGCTCCTCTTTTATTTGCAAGCACAAATTTTGATACATTGATGATGAGAATGACAAATGTGGCTAAACAACCTAGTATATTAATGAAATGAGACAAATTTATTCTCCATTGAAACTCTAAATCTACTTACTTCCATCTACGAGGGCAATTATTCATCTTGGGTTGCATTCCGTGCTAATGGGAAGTTGTTTAATTCCTAAATAATGAGACTTTCATATCACCTCATGCTAATTAGGCTCCTCTTATTGTTATAAGGAGTATTTTTCATTCAATGACCTTCACATTATGTTTTCTATCTTTACTAATGAATGTATTCATTATAAAAATATTGCCCATGAACCATCAATCAGAGGAATTCATTCAATTCCAACGATCAAGAGTCCTCCATCATGATTCGCATTTCTTATTGATAATAATTGGTTGAGTTCCAAAATAAAGAGTTCCTCTCATCATTTCTTGTCGCAGGGCTCCTCTTTTATTTGCAAGCACAAATTTTGATACATTGATGATGAGAATGACAAATGTGGCTAAACAACCCAGTATATTAATGAAATGACACAAATTTATTCTCCATTGAAACTCTAAATCTACTTACTTCCATCTACGAGGGCAATTATTCATCTTGGGTTGCATTCCGTGCTAATGTGAAGTTGTTTAATTCCTAAATAATGAGACTTTCATATCACCTCATGCTAATTAGGCTCCTCTTATTGTTATAAGGAGTATTTTTCATTCAATGACCTTCACATTATGTTTTCTATCTTTATTAATGAATGTATTCATTATAAAAATATTGCCCATGAACCATCAATCAGAGGAATTCATTCAATTCCAACGAACAAGAGTCCTCCATCATGATTCGCATTTCTTATTGATAATAATTGGTTGAATTCCAAAATAAAGAGTTCCTCTCATCATTTCTTGTCGCAGGGCTCCTCTTTTATTTGCAAGCACAAATTTTGATACATTGATGATGAGAATGACAAATGTGGCTAAACAACCTATTATATCAGTGAAATGACACAAATTTATACTCCATTGAAACTCTATATCTACTTACTTGCATCTGAGAAAGCAGTCATTCTTCTTGGTTTTCATTCCGTGCTTACGAGAAGTTGTATAATTCCTAAATAATGAGACTTTCATATCACCTCATGCTAATTAGACTCCTCTTATTGTTACAAAGAGTATTTTTCATTCAATGAGCTTGACATTATGTGTTCTATCTTTATTAACGACTATATTCCTTATAAAAATATCGCCCATGAACCATCAATCGGAGCAATTCTTTCAATTCCAACAAATAAGAGTCCTCCATCATGATTCGCAGTTCTTATTGATAATAATTGGGTGAGTTCCAAAAGAAAGAGTTCCTCTCATCATTTCTTGTTGCAGGGCTCCTCTTTTAATTGCAAGCACACATTTTGATACATTGATGATGAGAATGACAAATGTGGCTAAACAACCTAGTATATTAATGAAATGACACAAATTTATTCTCCATTGAAACTCTAAATCTACTTACTTCCATCTACGAGGGCAATTATTCATCTTGGGTTGCATTCCTTGCTAATGTGAAGTTGTTTAATTCCTAAATAATGAGACTTTCATATCATCTCATGCTAATTAGGCTCCTCTTCTTGTTACAAGGAGTATTTTTCATTCAATGACGTTGGCATTATGTTTTCTATCTTTATTAACGACTATATTCATTATAAAAATATTGCCCATGAACCATCAATCAGAGGAATTCATTCAATTCTAACAAACAAGAGTTCTCCATCTTGATTCGCTTGATTTAATTAATATACAAGGATTTTTAGACACATATGTCAATTTCATAATCAATGTATGAAAATATGTGCTTGGAACCAAAAGAGGAGCCTTGCTAATTAGAAATGATGAGAGGTACTCTTTATTTTCAAACTCAACCAATTATTATCAATCAAAAATGCATATCAAGATGGAGGGCTACATTGTTTGTTGGAGTTGAATGAATTCATGTTATAGAAGGCTCATGGACATTGTTTTTATAATGAATATTGTAGTTAATAAAGATACAAAAGATAATTTCATAGTCATTGCATGAAAAATGGTCCTTGTAATGATGAGCGAAGCGTAATTAGCACAAGGTGATAATAAAGTTTAGATATTTAGCGATTAAACATCTTCACATTAGCAAGAAATGCAAACCAAGATGAATGACAAGTTTTGCTAATGGAACTATGCAAATTTAGAGTTTCAATGGTGTTTTGATTTGCTTGATTTAATGAATATACTAGGATTTTTAGATACATATGTCAATTTCATCATCAATGTATGAAAATGTGTGCTTGGAACCAAAAAAGGAGACCCTGCTCATTAGAAATGATGATAGGTACTCTTTATTTTCAAACTCAACCAATTATTATCAATAAGAAATGCATATCAAGATGGAGGACTCCATTGTTTGTTGGAGTTGAATGAATTCATGTTCTATAAGGTTCATGGGCATTTTTTTATAATGAATATTGTTGTTAATAAAGATACAAAAGATAATTTCATAGTTATTGCATGAAAAATAGCCCTTGTAATGACGAGCGAAGCCTAATTAGAATGAGGTGATAATGAAGTTTCATTATTTAGGGATTAAACATCTTCATATTAGCAATAAATACAAATCAAGATGAATGACAACTTTTGCTAAAGGAAGTAAGCAGATTGAGAGTTTCAATGGTTTTTTGACTTGCTTGATTTAATTAATATAATAGGATTTTTAGACACATATGTTAATTTCATCATCAATGTAAGAAAATATGTGCTTGGAACCAAAAGAGGAGCCTTGCTAATTAGCAATGATGCGAGGTACTCTTTCTTTCCAAACTGAACATATTATTATCAATCAAAAATGCATATCAAGATGGAGGACTCCTTTATTTGTTGGAATTGAATGTATTCATGTTTTTGAAGGCTCATGCGCATTGTTTTTATAATGAATATTGTAGTTAATAAAGATACGAAAGATAATTTCATAGTCATTGCATTAAAAATAGTCCTCGTAATGACGACTGAAGCCTAATTAGCATGAGGTGATAATAAAGTTTCATTATTTAGGGATTAAACATCTTCACATTAGCAAGAAATGCAAGCCAACATGAATGACAGCTTTTGCTGATGGAAGTAAGCAGATTCAGAGTTTCAATGGTGTTTTGATTTGCTTGATTTAATTAATATACTAGGATTTTTAGATACATATGTCAATTTCATCATCAATGTATGAAAATGTGTGCTTGGAACCAAAAAAGGAGACCCTGCTCATTAGAAATGATGAGAGGTACTCTTTATTTTCAAACTCAACCAATTATTATCAATAAGAAATGCATATCAAGATGGAGGACTCCATTGTTTGTTGGAGTTGAATGAATTCATGTTCTAGAACGTTCATGGGCATTGTTTTTATAATGAATATTGTTGTTAATAAAGATACAAAAGATAATTTCATAGTTATTGCATGAAAAATAGTCCTTGAGATGACGAGCGAAGCCTAATTAGAATGAGGTGATAATGAAGTTTCTTTATTTAGGGATTAAACATCTTCATATTAGCAATAAATACAAATCAAGATGAATGACAGCTTTTGCTAAAGGAAGTAAGCAGATTTAGAGTTTCAATGGTTTTTTCACTTGCTAGATTTAATTAATATACTAGGATTTTTAGACACATCTGTCAATTTCATCGTCAATGTATGAAAATATGTTCTTGGAACCAAAAGAGGAGCCTTGCTAAATAGAAATTATGCGAGGTACTCTTTCTTTCCAAACTCAACCAATTATTATCAATCAGAAATGCATATCAAGATGGAGGACTCCTTTATTTGTTGGAATTGAATGAATTCATGTTTTAGAAGGCTCATGCGCATTGTTTTTATAATGAATATTGTAGTTAATAAAGATACGAAAGATAATTTCAGAGTCATTGCATTAAAAATAGTCTTCGTAATGACGGCTGAAGCCTAATTAGCATGAGGTGATAATAAAGTTTCATTATTTAGGGATTAAACTTCTTCACATTAGCAAGAAATGCAAGCCAACATGAATGACAGCTTTTGCTGATGGAAGTAAGCAGATTTAGAGTTTCAATGGTGTTTTGATTTGCTTGATTTAATTAATATACAAGGATTTTTAGACACATATGTCAATTTCATCGTCAATGTATGAAAATATGTGCTTGGAACCAAAAGAGGAGCCTTGCTAATTACAAATGATGCGAGGTACTCTTTCTTTCCAAACTCAACCAATTATTATCAATAAGAAAAACATCTCAAGATGAAGGACTCCATTGTTTGTTGGAGTTGAATGAATTCATGTTATAGAAGGCTCATGGACATTGTTTTTATAATGAATATTGTAGTTAATAAAGATAGGAAAGATAATTTCATAGTCATTGCATTAAAAATAGTCCTCGTAATGACGACTGAAGCCTAATTAGCATGAGATGATAATAAAGTTTCATTATTTAGGGATTAAACATCTTCACATTAGCAAGAAATGCAAGCCAACATGAATGACAGCTTTTGCTGATGGAAGTAAGCAGATTTAGAGTTTCAATGGTGTTTTGATTTGCTTGATTTAATTAATATACAAGGATTTTTAGACACATATGTCAATTTCATCATCAATGTATGAAAATATGTGCTTGGAACCAAAAGAGGAGCCTTGCTAATTACAAATGATGCGAGGTACTCTTTCTTTCCAAACTCAACCAATTATTATCAATAAGAAAAACATCTCAAGGTGAAGGACTCCATTGTTTGTTGGAGTTGAATGAATTCATGTTATAGAAGGCTCATGGACATTGTTTTTATAATGAATATTGTAGTTAATAAAGATACGAAAGATAATTTCATAGTCATTGCATTAAAAATAGTCCTCGTAATGACGACTGAAGCCTAATTAGCATGAGATGATAATAAAGTTTCATTATTTAGGGATTAAACATCTTCACATTAGCAAGAAATGCAAGCCAACATGAATGACAGCTTTTGCTGAAGGAAGTAAGCAGATTTAGAGTTTCAAGGGTATTTTGATTTGCTTGATTTAATTAATATACAAGGATTTTTAGACACATATGTCAATTTCATCATCAATTTATGAAAATGTGTGCTTGGAACCAAAAGAGGAGCCTTGCTAATTAGAAATGATGAGAGGTACTCTTTATTTTCAAACTCAACCAATTATTATCAATCAAAAATGCATATCAAGATGGAGGACTACATTGTTTGGTGGAGTTGAATGAATTCATGTTATAGAAGGCTCATGGACATTGTTTTTATAATGAATATTGTAGTTAATAAAGATACAAAAGATAATTTCATAGTCATTGCATGAAAAATGGTCCTTGTAATGACGAGCGATGCGTAATTAGCACGAGGTGATAATAAAGTTTACATATTAGCGATTAAACATCTTCACATTAGCAAGAAATGGAAACCAAGATGAATGACAAGTTTTGTTGATGGAACTATGCAGATTTAGAGTTTCAATGGCGTTTTGCTTTGCTTGATTTAATTAATATACTCGGATTTTTAGATACATATGTCAATTTCATCATCAATGTATGAAAATGTATGCTTGGAACTAAAAAAGGAGACCCTGCTCATTAGAAATGATGAGAGGTACTCTTTCTTTCGAAACTCAAGCAATTATTATCAATAAGAAAAACATCTCAAGGTGGAGGACTCCATTGTTTGTTGGAGTTGAATGAATTCATGTTATAGAAGGGTCATGGACATTGTTTTTATAATGAATATTGTAGTTAATAAAGATACGAAAGATAATTTCGTAGTCATTGCATTAAAAATAGTCTTCGTAATGACGACAGAAGCCTAATTAGCATGAGATGATAATAAAGTTTCATTATTTAGGGATTAAACATCTTCACATTAGCATGAAATGCAAGCCAACATGAATGACAGCTTTTGCTGATGGAAGTAAGCAGATTTAGAGTTTCAATGGTGTTTTGATTTGCTTGATTTAATTAATATACAAGGATTTTTAGACACATATGTCAATTTCATCATCAATGTATGAAAATATGTGCTTGGAACCAAAAGAAGAGCCTTGCTAATTACAAATGATGCGAGGTACTCTTTCTTTCCAAACTCAACTAATTATTATCAATAAGAAAAACATCTCAAGATGGAGGACTCCATTGTTTGTTGGAGTTGAATGAATTCATGTTATAGAAGGCTCATGGACATTGTTTTTATAATGAATATTGTAGTTAATAAAGATACGAAAGATAATTTCATAGTCATTGCATTAAAAATAGTCCTTGTAATGACGACTGAAGCCTAATTAGCATGAGGTGATAATAAAGTTTCATTATTTAGGGATAAAACATCTTCACATTAGCAAGAAATGCAAGCCAACATGAATGACAGCTTTTGCTGATGGAAGTAAGCAGATTTAGAGTTTCAATGGTGTTTTCATTTGCTTGATTTAATTAATATACAAGGATTTTTAGACACATATGTCAATTTCATCATCAATGTATGAAAATATGTGCTTGGAACCAAAAAAGGAGCCTTCCTAATTAGAAATGATGCGAGGTACTCTTTCTTTCCAAACTCAACCAATTATTACAAATAACAAAAACATCTCAAGGTGGAGGACTCCATTGTTTGTTGGAGTTGAATGAATTCATGTTATAGAAGGCTCATGGACATTGTTTTTATAATGAATATTGTAGTTAATAAAGATAGGAAAGATAATTTCATAGTCATTGCATTAAAAATAGTCCTCATAATGACGACTGAAGCCTAATTAGCATCAGATGATAATAAAGTTTCATTATATAGGGATTAAACATCTTCACATTAGCAACAAATGCAAGCCAACATGAATGACAGCTTTTGCTGATGGAAGTAAGCAGATTTAGAGTTTCAATGGTGTTTTCATTTGCTTGATTTAATTAATATACAAGGATTTTTAGACACATATGTCAATTTCATCATCAATGTATGAAAATGTGTGCTTGGAACCAAAAAATGAGCCCGGCTAATTAGAAATGATGAGAGGAACTCATTATTTTCAAACTCAACCAATTATTATCAATAAGAAATGCATCTCAAGATGGAGGACTCCATTGTTTGTTGTAGTTGAATGAATTCATGTTATAGAAGGCTCATGGACATTGGTTTTATAATGAATATTGTAGTTAATAAAGATACAAAAGATAATTTCATAGTCATTACATCAAAAATAGTCCTTGTAATGATGAGTGAAGCCTAATTAGCATGAGGTGATAAAATAGTTTCATTATTTAGGCATTAAACATCTTCACATTAGCAAGAAATGCAAACCAACCTGAATGACAGCTTTTGTTGATGGAAGTAAGCAGATTTAGAGTTTGAATGGTGTTTTGATTTGCTTGATTTAATTAATATACTCGGATTTTTAGACACATATGTCAATTTCATCATCAATGTATAAAAATGTGTGCTTGGAACCAAAAAAGGAGCCCTACTAATTAGAAATGATGAGAGATACTCTTTATTTTCAAACTCAACCAATTATTATCAATAAGAAATGCATCTCAAGATGGAGGACTCCATTGTTTGTTGGAGTTGAATGAATTCATGTTCTAGAAGTTTCATGGGCAATGTTTTTATAATGAATATTGTAGTTAATAAAGATACAAAAGACAATTTCATCGTCATTGCATGAAAAATAGTCCTTGTAATGACGAGGGAATCATAATTAGCACGAGGTGATAATAAAGTTTACGTATTTAGCGATTAAACATCTTCACATTAGCAAGAAATGCAAACGAAGATGAATGAAATGTTTTGCTGATGGAACTAAGCAGATTTAGAGTTTGAATGGTGTTTTGATTTGCTTGATTAAATAAATATACTAGGATTTTTAGATAAATATGTCAATTTCATCATCAATGTATAAAAATGTGTGCTTGGAACCAAAAAAGTAGACCCTGCTCATTAGAAATGATGAGAGGTACTCTTTATTCTCAAACTCAACCAATTATTATCAATAAGAAATGCATATCAAGATGGAGGACTCCATTGTTTGTTGGAGTTCAATGAATTCGTGCTCTAGAAGGTTCATGGGCAACGTTTTTATAATGAATATTGTAGTTAATAAACATACAAAAGATAATTTCATAGTTATTGCATGAAAAATAGTCCTTGTAATGACTAGCGAAGCCTAATTAGCATGAGGTGATAATGAAGTTTCATTATTTAGGGATTAAACAACTTCACATTAGCAAGAAAAATAAATCAAGATGAATCAAAGCTTTTGCTGAAGGAAGTAGGCAGATTTAGAGTTTCAATGGTGTTTTGATTTGCTTGATTTAATTAATACACTAGGATTTTTAGAAACATATGTCAATTTCATCATCAATGTATGAAAATGTGTGCTTGGAACCAAAAAAGGAGCCCTGCTAATTAGAAATGATGAGAGGAACTCATTATTTTCAAACTCAACCAATTATTATCAATAAGAAATGCATCTCAAGATGGAGGACTCCATTGTTTGTTGGAGTTGAATGAATTCATGCTCTAGAAGGTTCATGGGCAATGTTTTTATAATGAATATTGTAGTTAATAAAGATACAAAAGATAATTTCATAGTCATTGCATGAAAAATAGTCCTTGTAATGACGAGCGAAGCGTAATTTAGCATGAGGTGTGATAATAAAGTTTACATATTTAGCGATTAAACATCTTCACATTAGCAAGAAATGCAAACCAAGATGAATGACAAGTTTTGCTGATGGAACTAAGCAGATTTAGAGTTTCAATGGTGTTTTGATTTGCTTGATTTAATTAATATACTAGGATTTTTAGATACATATGTCAATTTCATCATCAATGTATGAAAATGTGTGCTTGGAACCAAAAAAGGAGACCCTGCTCATTAGAAATGATGAGAGGTACTCTTTATTTTCAAACTCAACCAATTATTATCAATAAGAAATGCATCTCAAGATGGAGGACTCCATTGTTTGTTGGAGTTGAATGAATTCATGCTCTAGAAGGTTCATGGGCAATGTTTTTATAATGAATATTGTAGTTAATAAAGATACAAAAGATAATTTCATAGTCATTGCATGAAAAATAGTCCTTGTAATGACGAGTGAAGCCTAATTAGATTGAGGTGATAATGAAGTTTCTTTATTTAGGGATTAAACATCTTCATATTAGCAATAAATACAAATCAAGATGAATGACAGCATTTGCTAAAGGAAGTAAGCAGATTTAGAGTTTCAATGGTTGTTTGATTTGCTTGATTTAAATAATATACAAGGATTTTTACACACATATGTCAATTTCATAATCAATATATGAAAATGTGTGCTTGGAACCAAAAGAGGAGCCTTGCTAATTAGAAATGATGAGAGGTACTCTTTATTTTCAAACTCAACCAATTATTATCAATCAGAAATGCCTATCAAGATGGGGGACTCCTTTATTTGTCGGAATTGAATGAATTCATGTTTTAGAAGGCTCATGCGCATTGTTTTTATAATGAATATTGCAGTTAATAAAGATACGAAAGATAATTTCACAATCATTGCATTAAAAATAGTCCTCGTAATGACGACTGAAGCCTAATTAGCATGAGGTGATAATAAAGTTTCATTCTTTAGGGATAAAACATCTTCACATTAGCAAGAAATGCAAGCCAACATGAATGACAGCTTTTGCCGATGGAAGTAAGCAGATTTAGAGTTTCAATGGTGTTTTGATTTGCTTGATTTAATTAATATACAAGGATTTTTAGACACATATGTCAATTTCATAATCAATGTATGAAATTGTGTGCTTGGAACCAAAAGAGGAGCCTTGCGAATTAGAAATGATGAGAGGTACTCTTTATTTTCAAACTCAACCAATTATTATCAATCAAAAATGCATATCAAGATGGAGGGCTACATTGTTTGTTGGAGTTGAATGAATTCATGTTATAGAAGGCTCATGGACATTGTTTTTATAATGAATATTGTAGTTAATAAAGATACAAAAGATAATTTCATAGTCATTGCATGAAAAATGGTCCTTGTAATGGCAAGCGAAGCGTAATTAGCACGACGTGATAATAAAGTTTACATATTTAGCGATTAAAGATCTTCACATTAGCAAGAAATGCAAACCAAGATGAATGACAAGTTTTGCTGATGGAACTATGCAGATTTAGAGTTTCAATGGTGTTTTGATTTGCTTGATTTAATTAATATACTAGGATTTTTAGATACATATGTCAATTTCATCATCAATGTACGAAAATGTGTGCTTGGAACCAAAAGAGGAGACCATGCTCATTAGAAATGATGAGAGGTACTCTTTTATTTTTCAAACTCAACCAATTATTATCAATAAGAAATGCATATCAAGATGGAGGACTCCATTGTTTGTTGGAGTTGAGTGAATTCATGTTCTAGAAGGTTCATGGGCATTGTTTTTATAATGAATATTGTTGTTAATAAAGATACAAAAGATAATTTCATAGTTATTGCATGAAAAATAGTCCTTGTAATGACGAGCGAAGCCTAATTAGAATGAAGTGATAATGAAGTTTCTTTATTTAGGGATTAAACATCTTCATATTAGCAATAAATACAAATCAAGATGAATGACAGCTTTTGCTAAAGGAAGTAAGCAGATTTAGAGTTTCAATGGTTTTTTCACTTGCTTGATTTAATTAATATAATAGGATTTTTAGACACATATGTCAATTTCATCATCAATGTATGAAAATATGCGCTTGGAACCAAAAGAGGAGCCTTGCTAATTAGAAATGATGCGAGGTACTCTTTCTTTCCAAACTCAACCTATTATTATCAATCAGAAATGCATATCAAGATGGAGGACTCCTTTATTTGTTGGAATTGAATGTATTCATGTTTTAGAAGGCTCATGCGCATTGTTTTTATAATGAATATTGTAGTTAATAAAGATACGAAAGATAATTTGATAGTCATTGCATTAAAAATAGTCCTCATAATGACGACTGAAGCCTAATTAGCATGAGGTGATAATAAAAGTTTCATTATTTAGGGATTAAACATCTTCACATTAGCAAGAAATGCAAGCCAACATGAATGACAGCTTTTGCTGATGGAAGTTTAGCAGATTTTAGAGTTTCAATGGTGTTTTCATTTGCTTGATTTAATTAATATACAAGGATTTTTAGACACATATGTCAATTTCATCATCAATGTATGAAAAATATGTGCTTGGAACCAAAAAAGGAGCCTTCCTAATTAGAAATGATGCGAGGTACTCATTTTCTTTCCAAACTCAACCAATTATTATCAATAACAAAAACATCTCAAGATGGAGGACTCCATTGTTTGTTGGAGTTGAATGAATTCATGTTATAGAAGGCTCATGGACATTGTTTTTTATAATGAATATTGTAGTTAATAAAGATAGGAAAAGATAATTTCATAGTCATTGCATTAAAAATAGTCCTCATAATGACGACTGAAGCCTAATTAGCATCAGATGATAATAAAGTTTCATTATATAGGGATTAAACATATTCACATTAGCAACAAATGCAAGCCAACATGAATGACAGCTTTTGCTGATGGAAGTAAGCAGATTTAGAGTTTCAATGGTGTTTTGATTTGCTTGATTTAATTAATATACAAGGATTTTTAGACACATATGTCAATTTCATCATCAATGTATGAAAATGTGTGCTTGGAACCAAAAAACGAGCCCGGCTAATTAGAAATGATGAGAGGAACTCTTTTTCAAAACTCAAACTCAACCAATTATTATCAATAAGAAATGCATCTCAAGATGGAGGACTCCATTGTTTTGTTGTAGTTGAATGAATTCATGTTATAGAAGGCTCATGGACATTGGTTTTATAATGAATATTGTAGTTAATAAAGATACAAAAGATAATTTCATAGTCATTAACATGAAAAATAGTCCTTGTAATGACGAGTGAAGCCTAATTAGCATGAGGTGATAAAATAGTTTCATTATTTAGGCCATTAAACATCTTCACATTAGCAAGAAATGCAAACCAACCATGAATGACAAGCTTTTTGCTGATGGAAGTAAGCAGATTTAGAGTTTGAATGGTGTTTTTTTGATTTGCTTGATTTAATTAATATACTAGGATTTTTAGACACATATGTCAATTTCATCATCAATGTATGAAAATGTGTGCTTGGAACCAAAAAAAAGGAGCCCTACTAATTAGAAATGATGAGAGATACTCTTTATTTTCAAAACTCAAACCAATTATTATCAATAAGAAATGCATCTCAAGATGGAGGACTCCATTGTTTGTTGGAGTTGAATGAATTCATGTTCTAGAAGTTTCCATGGGCAATGTTTTTATAATGAATATTGTAGTTAATAAAGATACAAAAGATTTAATTTCATAGTCATTGCATGAAAAATAGTCCTTGTAAATGACGAGCGAAGCATAATTAGCACGAGGTGATAATAAAAAGTTTACGTATTTAGCGATATAAACAACTTCACATTAGCAAGAAATGCAAACCAAGATGAATGAAAAGTTTTGCTGATGGAACTAAGCAGATTTAGAGTTTCTGAATGGTGTTTTTGACTTTGCTTGATTTAATTAATATACTAGGATTTTTAGATAACATATGTCAATTTTCATCATCAATGTATGAAAATGTGTGCTTGGAACCAAAAAAGGAGACCCTGCTCAATTAGAAATGATGAGAGGTACTCTTTATTCTCAAACTCAAAACCATTATTATCAATATAGCAAATGCATATCAAGATGGACATACTCCATTGTTTTGTTGAGTGGATTGCGTTCAATGACCCTTCGTTCTCTAGAAGGTTTCATGGACAACGGCACATTTTGTTTTTTATAATGAATATTACATTAGCAAGAAATGCAAATCAAGATGAATGACAG
>JBAPLH010001536.1:0-26387 GCA_037897445.1 Ceriops zippeliana
TACTTGCAAATGTGAACTGGTTTAAATTCCTAAAGAATGAGGCATTCTAATCACCTCATGTTGAATTAAGCTCCTTTTCTTGTTACCAGATCTATTTTTCATGCAATAAACAACAAATATTAACCTTTGGTTTCTTTCTTAATAACTATGTTCATTATGAAGAAAAATGCCGATGGAACAACTACAAGATGAATTCATTCAATTTAACAAAAAATGGAGTCCTTTGATCTTCAATTTTCATTCCTTATTGATATTAATTGCTAAATTCAAAAATAGAGAGTACTTCCCAATAATTTTTGGTTAGCAAGGCTCCCTCTTTTGATTCGAAAACACACTTTTGGACACATTGATCATGAAAATTAACACATATAGCTAAACAACCTAGTATATTAATTGAATCAAAAAAGTATACACACCATTAAAACTCTAAATCTATTGAAATCCATCAGCGAAAACGAGTCATTCATCATGGTTTGCATTACGTGCAAATGTGAACTGGTTTAATTCCTAAAGAATCAGGCATTCTAATGACCTCATGTGAATTAAGCTCCTTTTCTTGTTACCAGATCTATTTTTCATGCAATAACAACAAAATTAACCTTTGTTTCTTTCTTAATAACTATGTTCATTATGAAGAAAATGCCGATGGAACAAACTACAAGATGAATTCATTCAATTTAACAAACAGTGGAGTCCTTGATCTTCAATTTCATTTCTTATTGATATTAATTGCTGAATTCAAAAATAGAGAGTACCTCCCATAATTTCTGGTTAGCAAGGCTCCTCTTTTGATTCGAAGCACACTTTTGGACACATTGATCATGAAATTAACACATGTAGCTAAACAACCTAGTATATTAATTGAATCAAAAAGGTATAAGCACCATTAAAACTCTAAATCTATTTAAATCCATCAGCGAAAACGAGTCATTCATCATGGTTTGCATTACTTGCAAAAATGTGAACTGGTTTAATTCCTAAAGAATCAGGCATTCTAATCACCTCATGTGAATTAAGCTCCTTTTCTTGTTACCAGATCTATTTTTCATGCAATAACAACAAAATTAACCTTTGTTTCTTTCTTAATAACTATGTTCATTATGAAGAAAATGCCGATGGAACAACTACAAGATGAATTCATTCAATTTAACAAACAGTGGAGTCCTTGATCTTCAATTTCATTTCTTATTGATATTAATTGCTGAATTCAAAAATAGAGAGTACCTCCCATAATTTCTGGTTAGCAAGGCTCCTCTTTTGATTCGAAACACACTTTTGGACACATTGATCATGAAATTAACACATATAGCTAAACAACCTAGTATATTAATTGAATCAAAAAAGTATACACACCATTAAAAACTCTAAATCTATTGAAATCCATCAGCGAAACGAGTCATTCATCATGGTTTGCATTACGTGCAAATGTGAACTGGTTTAATTCCTAAAGAATCAGGCATTCTAATCACCTCATGTGAATTAAGCTCCTTTTCTTGTTACCAGATCTATTTTTCATGCAATAACAACAAAATTAACCTTTGTTTTCTTTCTTAATAACTATGTTCATTATGAAGAAAATGCCGATGGAACAACTACAAGATGAATTCATTCAATTTAACAAACAGTGGAGTCCTTGATCTTCAATTTCATTTCTTATTGATATTAATTGCTGAATTCAAAAATAGAGAGTACCTCCCATAATTTCTGGTTAGCAAGGCTCCTCTTTTGATTCGAAACACACTTTTGGACACATTGATCATGAAATTAACACATGTAGCTAAACAACCTAGTATATTAATTGAATCAAAAAGGTATAAGCACCATTAAAACTCTAAATCTATTTAAATCCATCAGCGAAACGAGTCATTCATCATGGTTTGCATTACGTGCAAATGTGAACTGGTTTAATTCCTAAAGAATCAGGCATTCTAATCACCTCATGTGAATTAAGCTCCTTTTCTTGTTACCAGATCTATTTTTCATGCAATAACAACAAAATTAACCTTTGTTTCTTTCTTAATAACTATGTTCATTATGAAGAAAATGCCGATGGAACAACTACAAGATGAATTCATTCAATTTAACAAACAGTGGAGTCCTTGATCTTCAATTTCATTCCTTATTGATATTAATTGCTAAATTCAAAAATAGAGAGTACCTCCCATAATTTTTGGTTAGCAAGGCTCCTCTTTTGATTCGAAACACACTTTTTGACACATTGATCATGAAATTAACACATATAGCTAAACAACCTAGTATATTAATTGAATCAAAAAAGTATACACACCATTAAAACTCTAAATCTATTGAAATCCATCAGCGAAAACGAGTCATTCATCATGGTTTGCATTACGTGCAAATGTGAACTGGTTTAATTCCTAAAGAATCAGGCATTCTAATCACCTCATGTGAATTAAGCTCCTTTTCTTGTTACCCAGATCTATTTTTCATGCAATAACAACAAAATTAACCTTTGTTTCTTTCTTAATAACTATGTTCATTATGAAGAAAATGCCGATGGAACAACTACAAGATGAATTCATTCAATTTAACAAACAGTGGAGTCCTTGATCTTCAATTTCATTTCTTATTGATATTAATTGCTGAATTCAAAAATAGAGAGAGTACCTCCCGTAATTTCTAGTTAGCAAGGCTCCTCTTTTGATTCGAAACACACTTTTGGACACATTGATCATGAAATTAACACATGTAGCTAAACAACCTAGGATATTAATTGAATCAAAAAGGTATAAGCACCATTAAAACTCTAAATCTATTTAAATCCATCAGCAAAACGATTCATTCATCACGGTTTGCATTACGTGCAAATGTGAACTTGTTTAATTCCTAAAGAATCAGGCATTCTAATCACCTCATGTGAATTAAACTCCTTTTCTTGTTACCAGATCTATTTTTCATGCAATAACAACAAAATTAACCTTTGTTTCTTTCTTAATAACTATGTTCATTATGAAGAAAATGCCGATGGAACAACTACAAGATGAATTCATTCAATTTAACAAACAGTGGAGTCCTTGATCTTCAATTTCATTTCTTATTGATATTAATTGCTAAATTCAAAAATAGAGAGTACCTCCCATAATTTCTGGTTAGCAAGGCTCCTCTTTTGATTCGAAACACACTTTTGGACACATTGATCATGAAATTAACACATGTAGCTAAACAACCTAGTATATTAATTGAATCAAAAAGGTATAAGCACCATTAAAACTCTAAATCTATTGAAATCCATCAGCGAAACGAGTCATTCATCATGGTTTGTATTACTTGCAAATGTGAACTGGTTTAATTCCTAAAGAATCAGGCATTCTAATGACCTCATGTGAATTAAGCTCCTTTTCTTGTTACCAGATCTATTTTTCATGCAATAACAACAAAATTAACCTTTGTTTCTTTCTTAATAACTATGTTCATTATGAAGAAAATGCCGATGGAACAACTACAAGATGAATTCATTCAATTTAACAAACAGTGGAGTCCTTGATCTTCAATTTCATTTCTTATTGATATTAATTGCTGAATTCAAAAATAGAGAGTGCCTCCCATAATTTCTGGTTAGCAAGGCTCCTTTTTTGATTCGAAACACACTTTTGGACACATTGATCATGAAATTAACACATGTAGCTAAACAACATAGTATATTAATTGAATCAAAAAGGTATACACACCATTAAAACTCTAAATCTATTTAAATCCATCAGCGAAACGAGTCATTCATCATGGTTTGCATTACGTGCAAATGTGAACTAGTTTAATTCCTAAAGAATGAGGCATTCTAATCACCTCATGTGAATTAAGCTCCTTTTCTTGTTACCAGATCTATTTTTCATGCAATAACAACAAAATTAACCTTTGTTTCTTTCTTAATAACTATGTTCATTATGAAGAAAATGCCGATGGATCAACTACATGATGAATTCATTCAATTTAACAAACAGTGGAGTCCTTGATCTTCAATTTCATTTCTTATTGATATTAATTGCTGAATTCAAAAATAGAGAGTGCCTCCCATAATTTCTGGTTAGCAAGGCTCCTCTTTTGATTCGAAACACACTTTTGGACACATTGATCATTAAATTAACACATCTAGCTAAACAACCTAGTATATTAATTGAATCAAAAAAGTATACACACCATTAAAACTAAAAATCTATTGAAATCCATCAGCGAAATGAGTCATTCATCATGGTTTGCATTACGTGCAAATGTGAACTGGTTTAATTCCTAAAGAATCAGGCATTCTAATGACCTCATGTGAATTAAGCTCCTTTTCTTGTTACCAGATCTATTTTTCATGCAATAACAACAAAATTAACCTTTGTTTCTTTCTTAATAACTATGTTCATTATGAAGAAAATGCCGATGGAACAACTACAAGATGAATTCATTCAATTTAACAAACAGTGGAGTCCTTGATCTTCAATTTCATTTCTTATTGATAATAATTGTTGAATTCAAAAATAGAGAGTACCTCCCATAATTTCTGGTTAGCAAGCCTCCTCTTTTGATTCGAAATACACTTTTGGACACATTGATAATGAAATTAACACATGTAGCTAAACAACATAGTATATTAATTGAATCAAAAAGGTATAAGCGCCATTAAAACTCTAAATCTATTTAAATCCATCCGCGAAACGAGTCATTCATCATGGTTTGTATTACTTGCAAATGTGAACCTGGTTTAATTCCTAAAGAATGAGGCATTCTAATGTCCTCATGTGAATTAAGCTCCTTTTCTTGTTACCAGATCTATTTTTCATGCAATAACAACAAAATTAACCTTTGTTTCTTTCTTAATAACTATGTTCATTATGAAGAAAATGCCGATGGAACAACTACAAGATGAATTCATTCAATTTAACAAACAGTGGAGTCCTTGATCTTCAATTTCATTTCTTATTGATATTAATTGCTGAATTCAAAAATAGAGAGTGCCTCCCATAATTTCTGGTTAGCAAGGCTCCTCGTTTCATTCGAAAACACACTTTTGGACACATTTATCATGAAATTCACACATCTAGCTAAACAACCTAGTATATTAATTGAATCAAAAAAGTATACACAACATTAAAACTCTAAATATATTGAAATCCATCAGTGAAACGAGTCATTCATCATGGTTTGCATTACGTGCAAATGTGAACTTGTTTAATTCCTAAAGAATCAGGCATTCTAATCACCTCATGTGAATTAAGCTCCTTTTCTTTTTACCAGATCTATTTTTCATGCAATAACAACAAAATTAACCTTTGTTTCTTTCTTAATAACTATGTTCATTATGAAGAAAATGCCGATGGAACAACTACAAGATGAATTCATTCAATTTAACAAACAGTGGAGTCCTTGATCTTCAATTTCATTTCTTATTGATATTAATTGCTGAATTCAAAAATAGAGAGTACCTCCCATAATTTCTGGTTAGCAAGCCTCCTCTTTTGATTCGAAATACACTTTTGGACACATTGATAATGAAATTAACACATGTAGCTAAACAACATAGTATATTAATTGAATCAAAAAGGTATAAGCGCCATTAAAACTCTAAATCTATTTAAATCCATCCGCGAAACGAGTCATTCATCATGGTTTGTATTACTTGCAAATGTGAACTGGTTTAATTCCTAAAGAATGAGGCATTCTAATGTCCTCATGTGAATTAAGCTCCTTTTCTTGTTACCAGATCTATTTTTCATGCAATAACAACAAAATTAACCTTTGTTTCTTTCTTAATAACTATGTTCATTATGAAGAAAATGCCGATGGATCAACTACATGATGAATTCATTCAATTTAACAAACAGTGGAGTCCTTGATCTTCAATTTCATTTCTTATTGATACTAATTGCTGAATTCAAAAATAGAGAGTGCCTCCCATAATTTCTGGTTAGCAAGGCTCCTCTTTTGATTCGAAAAACACTTTTGGACACATTGATCATTAAATTAACACATCTAGCTAAACAACCTAGAATATTAATTGAATCAAAAAAGTATACACACCATTAAAACTCTAAATCTATTGAAATCCATCAGCGAAATGAGTCATTCATCATGGTTTGCATTACGTGCAAATGTGAACTGGTTTAATTCCTAAAGAATCAGGCATTCTAATGACCTCATGTGAATTAAGCTCCTTTTCTTGTTACCAGATCTATTTTTCATGCAATAACAACAAAATTAACCTTTGTTTCTTTCTTAATAACTATGTTCATTATGAAGAAAATGTCGATGGAACAACTACAAGATGAATTCATTCAATTTAACAAACAGTGGAGTCCTTGATCTTCAATTTCATTTCTTATTGATATTAATTGCTGAATTCAAAAATAGAGAGTGCCTCCCATAATTTCTGGTTAGCAAGGCTCCTCTTTTGATTCGAAACACACTTTTGGACACATTGATCATGAAATTAACACATGTAGCTAAACAACCTAGTATATTAATTGAATCAAAAAGGTATAAGCACCATTAAAACTCTAAATCTATTTAAATCCATCAGCGAAACGAGTCATTCATCATGGTTTGCATTACGTGCAAATGTGAACTGGTTTAATTCCTAAAGAATCAGGCATTCTAATCACCTCATGTGAATTAAGCTCCTTTTCTTGTTTCCAAATCTATTTTTCATGCAATAACAACAAAATTAACCTTTGTTTCTTTCTTAATAACTATGTTCATTATGAAGAAAATGCCGATGGAACAACTACAAGATGAATTCATTCAATTTAACAAACAGTGGAGTCCTTGATCTTCAATTTCATTCCTTATTGATATTAATTGCTAAATTCAAAAATAGAGAGTACCTCCCATAATTTTTGGTTAGCAAGGCTCCTCTTTTGATTCGAAACACACTTTTTGACACATTGATCATGAAATTAACACATATAGCTAAACAACCTAGTATATTAATTGAATCAAAAAAGTATACACACCATTAAAACTCTAAATCTATTGAAATCCATCAGCGAAACGAGTCATTCATCTCGGTTTGCATTACGTGCAAATGTGAACTGGTTTAATTCCTAAAGAATCAGGCATTCTAATCACCTCATGTGAATTAAACTCCTTTTCTTGTTACCAGATCTATTTTTCATGCAATAACAACAAAATTAACCTTTGTTTCTTTCTTAATAACTATGTTCATTATGAAGAAAATGCCGATGGAACAACTACAAGATGAATTCATTCAATTTAACAAACAGTGGAGTCCTTGATCTTCAATTTCATTTCTTATTGATATTAATTGCTAAATTCAAAAATAGAGAGTACCTCCCATAATTTCTGGTTAGAAAGCTCCTCTTTTGATTCGAAACACACTTTTGGACACATTGATCATGAAATTAACACATGTAGCTAAACAACCTAGTATATTAATTGAATCAAAAAGGTATAAGCACCATTAAAACTCTAAATCTATTGAAATCCATCAGCGAAACGAGTCATTCATCATGGTTTGTATTACTTGAAAATGTGAACTGGTTTAATTCCTAAAGAATCAGGCATTCTAATGACCTCATGTGAATTAAGCTCCTTTTCTTGTTACCAGATCTATTTTTCATGCAATAACAACAAAATTAACCTTTGTTTCTTTCTTAATAACTATGTTCATTATGAAGAAAATGCCGATGGAAACAACTACAAGATGAATTCATTCAATTTAACAAACAGTGGAGTCCTTGATCTTCAATTTCATTTCTTATTGATATTAATTGCTGAATTCAAAAAATAGAGAGTACCTCCCATAATTTCTGGTTAGCAAGGCTCCTCTTTTGATTCGAAACACACTTTTGGACACATTGATCATGAAATTAACACATGTAGCTAAACAACCTAGTATATTAATTGAATCAAAAAGGTATATACACACCATTAAAACTCTAAATCTATTTAAATCCATCAGCGAAACGAGTCATTCATCATGGTTTGCATTACGTGCAAATGTGAACTGGTTTAATTCCTAAAGAATCAGGCATTCTAATGACCTCATGTGAATTAAGCTCCTTTTCTTGTTACCAGATCTATTTTTCATGCAATAACAACAAAATTAACCTTTGTTTCTTTCTTAATAACTATGTTCATTATGAAGAAAATGCCGATGGAACAACTACAAGATGAATTCATTCAATTTAACAAATAGTGGAGTCCTTGATCTTCAATTTCATTTCTTATTGATATTAATTGCTGAATTCAAAAATAGAGAGTACCTCCCATAATTTCTGGTTAGAAAGCTCCTCTTTTGATTCGAAACACACTTTTGGACACATTGATCATGAAATTAACACATGTAGCTAAACAACCTAGTATATTAATTGAATCAAAAAGGTATAAGCACCATTAAAACTCTAAATCTATTTAAATCCATCAGCGAAACGAGTCATTCATCATGGTTTGTATTACTTGCAAATGTGAACTGGTTTAATTCCTAAAGAATCAGGCATTCTAATCACCTCATGTGAATTAAGCTCCTTTTCTTGTTACCAGATCTATTTTTCATGCAATAACAACAAAATTAACCTTTGTTTCTTTCTTAATAACTATGTTCATTATGAAGAAAATGCCGATGGAACAACTACAAGATGAATTCATTCAATTTAACAAACAGTGGAGTCCTTGATCTTCAATTTCATTTCTTATTGATATTAATTGCTGAATTCAAAAATAGAGAGTACCTCCCATAATTTCTGGTTAGCAAGGCTCCTCTTTTGATTCGAAACACACTTTTGGACACATTGATCATGAAATTAACACATGTAGCTAAACAACCTAGTATATTAATTGAATCAAAAAAGTATACACACCATTAAAACTCTAAATCTATTGAAATCCATCAGCGAAACGAGTCATTCATCATGGTTTGCATTACGTGCAAATGTGAACTGGTTTTAATTCCTAAAGAATCAGGCATTCTAATCACCTCATGTGAATTAAGCTCCTTTTCTTGTTACCAGATCTATTTTTCATGCAATAACAACAAAATTAACCTTTGTTTCTTTCTTAATAACTATGTTCATTATGAAGAAAATGCCGATGGAACAACTACAAGATGAATTCATTCAATTTAACAAACAGTGGAGTCCTTGATCTTCAATTTCATTTCTTATTGATATTAATTGCTGAATTCAAAAATAGAGAGTACCTCCCATAATTTCTGGTTAGCAAGGCTCCTCTTTTGATTCGAAACACACTTTTGGACACATTGATCATGAAATTAACACATGTAGCTAAACAACCTAGTATATTAATTGAATCAAAAAGGTATAAGCACCATTAAAACTCTAAATCTATTTAAATCCATCAGCGAAACGAGTCATTCATCATGGTTTGCATTACTTGCAAATGTGAACTGGTTTAATTCCTAAAGAATCAGGCATTCTAATCACCTCATGTGAATTAAGCTCCTTTTCTTGTTACCAGATCTATTTTTTCATGCAATAACAACAAAATTAACCTTTGTTTCTTTCTTAATAACTATGTTCATTATGAAGAAAATGCCGATGGAACAACTACAAGATGAATTCATTCAATTTAACAAACAGTGGAGTCCTTGATCTTCAATTTCATTTCTTATTGATATTAATTGCTGAATTCAAAAATAGAGAGTACCTCCCATAATTTCTGGTTAGCAAGGCTCCTCTTTTGATTCGAAACACACTTTTGGACACATTGATCATGAAATTAACACATGTAGCTAAACAAACCTAGTATATTAATTGAATCAAAAAAGTATACACACCATTTAAAACTCTAAATCTATTGAAATCCATCAGCGAAACGAGTCATTCATCATGGTTTGCATTACGTGCAAATGTGAACTGGTTTAATTCCTAAAGAATCAGGCATTCTAATCACCTCATGTGAATTAAGCTCCTTTTCTTGTTACCAGATCTATTTTTCATGCAATAACAACAAAATTAACCTTTGTTTCTTTCTTAATAACTATGTTCATTATGAAGAAAATGCCGATGGAACAACTACAAGATGAATTCATTCAATTTAACAAACAGTGGAGTCCTTGATCTTCAATTTCATTTCTTATTGATATTAATTGCTGAATTCAAAAATAGAGAGTACCTCCCATAATTTCTGGTTAGCAAGGCTCCTCTTTTGATTCGAAACACACTTTTGGACACATTGATCATGAAATTAACACATGTAGCTAAACAACCTAGTATATTAATTGAATCAAAAAGGTATAAGCACCATTAAAACTCTAAATCTATTTAAATCCATCAGCGAAAACGAGTCATTCATCATGGTTTGCATTACTTGCAAATGTGAACTGGTTTAATTCCTAAAGAATCAGGCATTCTAATCACCTCATGTGAATTAAGCTCCTTTTCTTGTTACCAGATCTATTTTTCATGCAATAACAACAAAATTAACCTTTGTTTCTTTCTTAATAACTATGTTCATTATGAAGAAAATGCCGATGGAACAACTACTACAAGATGAATTCATTCAATTTAACAAACAGTGGAGTCCTTGATCTTCAATTTCATTTCTTATTGATATTAATTGCTGAATTCAAAAATAGAGAGTACCTCCCATAATTTCTGGTTAGCAAGGCTCCTCTTTTGATTCGAAACACACTTTTGGACACATTGATCATGAAATTAACACATGTAGCTAAACAACCTAGTATATTAATTGAATCAAAAAAAAGTATACACACCATTAAAACTCTAAATCTATTGAAAATCCATCAGCGAAACGAGTCATTCATCATGGTTTGCATTACGTGCAAATGTGAACTGGTTTAATTCCTAAAGAATCAGGCATTCTAATCACCTCATGTGAATTAAGCTCCTTTTCTTGTTACCAGATCTATTTTTCATGCAATAACAACAACAAAATTAACCTTTGTTTCTTTCTTAATAACTATGTTCATTATGAAGAAAATGCCGATGGAACAACTACAAGATGAATTCATTCAATTTAACAAACAGTGGAGTCCTTGATCTTCAATTTCATTTCTTATTGATATTAATTGCTGAATTCAAAAATAGAGAGTACCTCCCATAATTTCTGGTTAGCAAGGCTCCTCTTTTGATTCGAAACACACTTTTGGACACATTGATCATGAAATTAACACATGTAGCTAAACAACCTAGTATATTAATTGAATCAAAAAAAAAAGGTATAAGCACCATTAAAACTCTAAATCTATTTAAATCCATCAGCGAAACGAGTCATTCATCATGGTTTGCATTACTTGCAAATGTGAACTGGTTTAATTCCTAAAGAATGAGGCATTCTAATCACCTCATGTGAATTAAGCTCCTTTTCTTGTTACCAGATCTATTTTTCATGCAATAACAACAAAATTAACCTTTGTTTCTTTCTTAATAAACTATGTTCATTATGAAGAAAATGCCGATGGAACAACTACAAGATGAATTCATTCAATTTAACAAACAATGGAGTCCTTGATCTTCAATTTCATTTCTTATTGATATTAATTGCTAAATTCAAAAATAGAGAGTACCTCCCATAATTTTTGGTTAGCAAGGCTCCTCTTTTGATTCGAAAAACACACTTTTGGACACATTGATCATGAAATTAACACATGTAGCTAAACAACCTAGTATATTAATTGAATCAAAAAAGTATACACACCATTAAAACTCTAAATCTATTGAAATCCATCAGCGAAACGAGTCATTCATCATGGTTTGCATTACGTGCAAATGTGAACTGGTTTAATTCCTAAAGAATCAGGCATTCTAATGACCTCATGTGAATTAAGCTCCTTTTCTTGTTACCAGATCTATTTTTCATGCAATAACAACAAAATTAACCTTTGTTTCTTTCTTAATAACTATGTTCATTATGAAGAAAATGCCGATGGAACAACTACAAGATGAATTCATTCAATTTAACAAACAGTGGAGTCCTTGATCTTCAATTTCATTTCTTATTGATATTAATTGCTGAATTCAAAAATAGAGAGTACCTCCCATAATTTCTGGTTAGCAAGGCTCCTCTTTTGATTCGAAACACACTTTTGGACACATTGATCATGAAATTAACACATGTAGCTAAACAACCTAGTATATTAATTGAATCAAAAAAGTATACACACCATTAAAACTCTAAATCTATTGAAATCCATCAGCGAAACGAGTCATTCATCATGGTTTGCATTACGTGCAAATGTGAACTGGTTTAATTCCTAAAGAATCAGGCATTCTAATCACCTCATGTGAATTAAGCTCCTTTTCTTGTTACCAGATCTATTTTTCATGCAATAACAACAAAATTAACCTTTGTTTCTTTCTTAATAACTATGTTCATTATGAAGAAAATGCCGATGGAACAACTACAAGATGAATTCATTCAATTTAACAAACAGTGGAGTCCTTGATCTTCAATTTCATTTCTTATTGATATTAATTGCTGAATTCAAAAATAGAGAGTACCTCCCATAATTTCTGGTTAGCAAGGCTCCTCTTTTGATTCGAAACACACTTTTGGACACATTGATCATGAAATTAACACATGTAGCTAAACAACCTAGTATATTAATTGAATGAAAAAAAGGTATAAGCACCATTAAAACTCTAAATCTATTTAAATCCATCAGCAAAACGATTCATTCATCACGGTTTGCATTACGTGCAAATGTGAACTGGTTTAATTCCTAAAGAATCAGGCATTCTAATCACCTCATGTGAATTAAACTCCTTTTCTTGTTACCAGATCTATTTTTCATGCAATAACAACAAAATTAACCTTTGTTTCTTTCTTAATAACTATGTTCATTATGAAGAAAATGCCGATGGAACAACTACAAGATGATGAATTCATTCAATTTAACAAACAGTGGAGTCCTTGATCTTCAATTTCATTTCTTATTGATATTAATTGCTGAATTCAAAAAAATAGAGAGTACCTCCCATAATTTCTGGTTAGCAAGGCTCCTCTTTTGATTCGAAAACACACTTTTTGGACACATTGATCATGAAATTAAACACATGTAGCTAAACAACCTAGTATATTAATTGAATCAAAAAAGTATACACACCATTAAAACTCTAAATCTATTGAAAATCCATCAGCGAAACGAGTCATTCATCATGGTTTGCATTACGTGCAAATGTGAACTGGTTTAATTCCTAAAGAATCAGGCATTCTAATCACCTCATGTGAATTAAGCTCCTTTTCTTGTTACCAGATCTATTTTTCATGCAATAACAACAAAATTAACCTTTGTTTCTTTCTTAATAACTATGTTCATTATGAAGAAAATGCCGATGGAACAACTACAAGATGAATTCATTCAATTTAACAAACAGTGGAGTCCTTGATCTTCAATTTCATTTCTTATTGATATTAATTGCTGAATTCAAAAATAGAGAGTACCTCCCATAATTTCTGGTTAGCAAGGCTCCTCTTTTGATTCGAAACACACTTTTGGACACATTGATCATGAAAATTAACACATGTAGCTAAACAACCTAGTATATTAATTGAATCAAAAAAGGTATAAGCACCATTAAAACTCTAAATCTATTTAAATCCATCAGCAAAACGATTCATTCATCACGGTTTGCATTACGTGCAAATGTGAACTGGTTTATTTCCTAAAGAATCAGGCATTCTAATCACCTCATGTGAATTAAACTCCTTTTCTTGTTACCAGATCTATTTTTCATGCAATAACAACAAAATTAACCTTTGTTTCTTTCTTAATAACTATGTTCATTATGAAGAAAATGCCGATGGAACAACTACAAGATGAATTCATTCAATTTAACAAACAGTGGAGTCCTTGATCTTCAATTTCATTTCTTATTGATATTAATTGCTGAATTCAAAAATAGAGAGTACCTCCCATAATTTCTGGTTAGCAAGGCTCCTCTTTTGATTCGAAACACACTTTTGGACACATTGATCATGAAATTAACACATGTAGCTAAACAACCTAGTATATTAATTGAATCAAAAAGGTATACACACCATTAAAACTCTAAATCTATTTAAATCCATCAGCGAAACGAGTCATTCATCATGGTTTGCATTACGTGCAAATGTGAACTAGTTTAATTCCTAAAGAATGAGGCATTCTAATCACCTCATGTGAATTAAGCTCCTTTTCTTGTTACCCAGATCTATTTTTCATGCAATAACAACAAAATTAACCTTTGTTTCTTTCTTAATAACTATGTTCATTATGAAGAAAATGCCGATGGAACAACTACAAGATGAATTCATTCAATTTAACAAACAGTGGAGTCCTTGATCTTCAATTTCATTTCTTATTGATATTAATTGCTGAATTCAAAAATAGAGAGTACCTCCCATAATTTCTGGTTAGCAAGGCTCCTCTTTTGATTCGAAACACACTTTTGGACACATTGATCATGAAATTAACACATGTAGCTAAACAACCTAGTATATTAATTGAATCAAAAAAGTATACACACCATTAAAACTCTAAATCTATTGAAATCCATCAGCGAAACGAGTCATTCATCATGGTTTGCATTACGTGCAAATGTGAACTGGTTTAATTCCTAAAGAATCAGGCATTCTAATCACCTCATGTGAATTAAACTCCTTTTCTTGTTACCAGATCTATTTTTCATGCAATAACAACAAAATTAACCTTTGTTTCTTTCTTAATAACTATGTTCATTATGAAGAAAATGCCGATGGAACAACTACAAGATGAATTCATTCAATTTAACAAACAGTGGAGTCCTTGATCTTCAATTTCATTTCTTATTGATATTAATTGCTGAATTCAAAAATAGAGAGTACCTCCCATAATTTCTGGTTAGCAAGGCTCCTCTTTTGATTCGAAACACACTTTTGGACACATTGATCATGAAATTAACACATGTAGCTAAACAACCTAGTATATTAATTGAATCAAAAAGGTATAAGCACCATTAAAACTCTAAATCTATTTAAATCCATCAGCAAAAACGATTCATTCATCATGGTTTGCATTACGTGCAAATGTGAACTGGTTTAATTCCTAAAGAATCAGGCATTCTAATCACCTCATGTGAATTAAACTCCTTTTCTTGTTACCAGATCTATTTTTCATGCAATAACAACAAAATTAACCTTTGTTTCTTTCTTAATAACTATGTTCATTATGAAGAAAATGCCGATGGAACAACTACAAGATGAATTCATTCAATTTAACAAACAGTGGAGTCCTTGATCTTCAATTTCATTTCTTATTGATATTAATTGCTGAATTCAAAAATAGAGAGTACCTCCCATAATTTCTGGTTAGCAAGGCTCCTCTTTTGATTCGAAACACACTTTTGGACACATTGATCATGAAATTAACACATATAGCTAAACAACCTAGTATATTAATTGAATGAAAAAAAGTATACACACCATTAAAACTCTAAATCTATTGAAATCCATCAGCGAAACGAGTCATTCATCATGGTTTGCATTACGTGCAAATGTGAACTGGTTTAATTCCTAAAGAATCAGGCATTCTAATCACCTCATGTGAATTAAGCTCCTTTTCTTGTTACCAGATCTATTTTTCATGCAATAACAACAAAATTAACCTTTGTTTTCTTTCTTAATAACTATGTTCATTATGAAGAAAATGCCGATGGAACAACTACAAGATGAATTCATTCAATTTAACAAACAGTGGAGTCCTTGATCTTCAATTTCATTTCTTATTGATATTAATTGCTGAATTCAAAAATAGAGAGTACCTCCCATAATTTCTGGTTAGCAAGGCTCCTCTTTTGATTCGAAACACACTTTTGGACACATTGATCATGAAATTAACACATGTAGCTAAACAACCTAGTATATTAATTGAATCAAAAAGGTATAAGCACCATTAAAACTCTAAATCTATTTAAATCCATCCGCGAAACGAGTCATTCATCATGGTTTGTATTACTTGCAAATGTGAACTGGTTTAATTCCTAAAGAATCAGGCATTCTAATCACCTCATGTGAATTAAGCTCCTTTTCTTTTTACCAGATCTATTTTTCATGCAATAACAACAAAATTAACCTTTGTTTCTTTCTTAATAACTATGTTCATTATGAAGAAAATGCCGATGGAACAACTACAAGATGAATTCATTCAATTTAACAAACAGTGGAGTCCTTGATCTTCAATTTCATTTCTTATTGATATTAATTGCTGAATTCAAAAATAGAGAGTGCCTCCCATAATTTCTGGTTAGCAAGGCTCCTCTTTTGATTCGAAACACACTTTTGGACACATTGATCATGAAATTAACACATCTAGCTAAACAACCTAGTATATTAATTGAATCAAAAAAGTATACACACCATTAAAACTCTAAATATATTGAAATCCATCAGCGAAACGAGTCATTCATCATGGTTTGCATTACGTGCAAATGTGAACTGGTTTAATTCCTAAAGAATCAGGCATTCTAATCACCTCATGTGAATTAAGCTCCTTTTCTTGTTACCAGATCTATTTTTCATGCAATAACAACAAAATTAACCTTTGTTTCTTTCTTAATAACTATGTTCATTATGAAGAAAATGCCGATGGAACAACTACAAGATGAATTCATTCAATTTAACAAACAGTGGAGTCCTTGATCTTCAATTTCATTTCTTATTGATATTAATTGCTGAATTCAAAAATAGAGAGTACCTCCCATAATTTTTGGTTAGCAAGGCTCCTCTTTTGATTCGAAACACACTTTTGGACACATTGATCATGAAATTAACACATGTAGCTAAACAACCTAGTATATTAATTGAATCAAAAAGGTATAAGCACCATTAAAACTCTAAATCTATTTAAATCCATCCGCGAAACGAGTCATTCATCATGGTTTGTATTACTTGCAAATGTGAACTGGTTTAATTCCTAAAGAATGAGGCATTCTAATCACCTCATGTGAATTAAGCTCCTTTTCTTGTTACCAGATCTATTTTTCATGCAATAACAACAAAATTAACCTTTGTTTCTTTCTTAATAACTATGTTCATTATGAAGAAAATGCCGATGGAACAACTACAAGATGAATTCATTCAATTTAACAAACAGTGGAGTCCTTGATCTTCAATTTCATTTCTTATTGATATTAATTGCTGAATTCAAAAATAGAGAGTACCTCCCATAATTTCTGGTTAGCAAGGCTCCTCTTTTGATTCGAAACACACTTTTGGACACATTGATCATGAAATTAACACATGTAGCTAAACAACCTAGTATATTAATTGAATCAAAAAAGTATAAGCACCATTAAAACTCTAAATCTATTGAAATCCATCAGCAAAACGAGTCATTCATCATGGTTTGCATTACGTGCAAATGTGAACTTGGTTTAATTCCTAAAGAATCAGGCATTCTAATCACCTCATGTGAATTAAGCTCCTTTTCTTGTTACCAGATCTATTTTTCATGCAATAACAACAAATTAACCTTTGTTTCTTTCTTAATAACTATGTTCATTATGAAGAAAATGCCGATGGAACAACTACAAGATGAATTCATTCAATTTAACAAACAGTGGAGTCCTTGATCTTCAATTTCATTTCTTATTGATATTAATTGCTGAATTCAAAAATAGAGAGTACCTCCCATAATTTCTGGTTAGCAAGGCTCCTCTTTTGATTCGAAACACACTTTTGGACACATTGATCATGAAATTAACACATGTAGCTAAACAACCTAGTATATTAATTGAATCAAAAAAGGTATAAGCACCATTAAAACTCTAAATCTATATTAAATCCATCAGCAAAACGAGTCATTCATCATGGTTTGCATTACGTGCAAATGTGAACTGGTTTAATTCCTAAAGAATCAGGCATTCTAATCACCTCATGTGAATTAAGCTCCTTTTCTTGTTACCAGATCTATTTTTCATGCAATAACAACAAAATTAACCTTTGTTTCTTTCTTAATAACTATGTTCATTATGAAGAAAATGCCGATGGAACAACTACAAGATGAATTCATTCAATTTAACAAACAGTGGAGTCCTTGATCTTCAATTTCATTTCTTATTGATATTAATTGCTGAATTCAAAAATAGAGAGTACCTCCCCATAATTTCTGGTTAGCAAGGCTCCTCTTTTGATTCGAAACACACTTTTGGACACATTGATCATGAAATTAACACATGTAGCTAAACAACCTAGTATATTAATTGAATCAAAAAAAGGTATACACACCATTAAAACTCTAAATCTATTGAAATCCATCAGCGAAACGAGTCATTCATCATGGTTTGCATTACGTGCAAATGTGAACTGGTTTAATTCCTAAAGAATCAGGCATTCTAATCACCTCATGTGAATTAAGCTCCTTTTCTTGTTACCAGATCTATTTTTCATGCAATAACAACAAAATTAACCTTTGTTTCTTTCTTAATAACTATGTTCATTATGAAGAAAATGCCGATGGAACAACTACAAGATGAATTCATTCAATTTAACAAACAGTGGAGTCCTTGATCTTCAATTTCATTTCTTATTGATATTAATTGCTGAATTCAAAAATAGAGAGTACCTCCCATAATTTCTTGGTTAGCAAGGCTCCTCTTTTGATTCGAAACACACTTTTGGACACATTGATCATGAAATTAACACATGTAGCTAAACAACCTAGTATATTAATTGAATCAAAAAAGTATAACACCATTAAAACTCTAAATCTATTTAAATCCATCAGCGAAACGAGTCATTCATCATGGTTTGCATTACGTGCAAATGTGAACTGGTTTAATTCCTAAAGAATCAGGCATTCTAATCACCTCATGTGAATTAAGCTCCTTTTCTTGTTACCAGATCTATTTTTCATGCAATAAACAACAAAATTAACCTTTGTTTCTTTCTTAATAACTATGTTCATTATGAAGAAAATGCCGATGGAACAACTACAAGATGAATTCATTCAATTTAACAAACAGTGGAGTCCTTGATCTTCAATTTCATTTCTTATTGATATTAATTGCTGAATTCAAAAATAGAGAGTACCTCCCATAATTTCTGGTTAGCAAGGCTCCTCTTTTGATTCGAAACACACTTTTGGACACATTGATCATGAAATTAACACATGTAGCTAAACAACCTAGTATATTAATTGAATCAAAAAGGTATAAGCACCATTAAAACTCTAAATCTATTTAAATCCATCAGCAAAACGAGTCATTCATCATGGTTTGCATTACGTGCAAATGTGAACTGGTTTAATTCCTAAAGAATCAGGCATTCTAATCACCTCATGTGAATTAAACTCCTTTTCTTGTTACCAGATCTATTTTTCATGCAATAACAACAAAATTAACCTTTGTTTCTTTCTTAATAACTATGTTCATTATGAAGAAAATGCCGATGGAACAACTACAAGATGAATTCATTCAATTTAACAAACAGTGGAGTCCTTGATCTTCAATTTCATTTCTTATTGATATTAATTGCTGAATTCAAAAAATAGAGAGAGTACCTCCCATAATTTCTGGTTAGCAAGGCTCCTCTTTTGATTCGAAACACACTTTTGGACACATTGATCATGAAATTAACACATGTAGCTAAACAACCTAGTATATTAATTGAATCAAAAAAGGTATAAGCACCATTAAAACTCTAAATCTATTTAAATCCATCAGCAAAACGATTCATTCATCATGGTTTGCATTACGTGCAAATGTGAACTGGTTTAATTCCTAAAGAATCAGGCATTCTAATCACCTCATGTGAATTAAGCTCCTTTTCTTGTTACCAGATCTATTTTTCATGCAATAACAACAAAATTAACCTTTGTTTCTTTCTTAATAACTATGTTCATTATGAAGAAAATGCCGATGGAACAACTACAAGATGAATTCATTCAATTTAACAAACAGTGGAGTCCTTGATCTTCAATTTCATTTCTTATTGATATTAATTGCTGAATTCAAAAATAGAGAGTACCTCCCATAATTTCTGGTTAGCAAGGCTCCTCTTTTGATTCGAAACACACTTTTGGACACATTGATCATGAAATTAACACATGTAGCTAAACAACCTAGTATATTAATTGAATCAAAAAAGTATACACACCATTAAAACTCTAAATCTATTTAAATCCATCAGCAAAACGATTCATTCATCACGGTTTGCATTACGTGCAAATGTGAACTGGTTTAATTCCTAAAGAATCAGGCATTCTAATCACCTCATGTGAATTAAACTCCTTTTCTTGTTACCAGATCTATTTTTCATGCAATAACAACAAAATTAACCTTTGTTTCTTTCTTAATAACTATGTTCATTATGAAGAAAATGCCGATGGAACAACTACAAGATGAATTCATTCAATTTAACAAACAGTGGAGTCCTTGATCTTCAATTTCATTTCTTATTGATATTAATTGCTGAATTCAAAAATAGAGAGTACCTCCCATAATTTCTGGTTAGCAAGGCTCCTCTTTTGATTCGAAACACACTTTTGGACACATTGATCATGAAATTAACACATGTAGCTAAACAACCTAGTATATTAATTGAATCAAAAAAGGTATAAGCACCATTAAAACTCTAAATCTATTTAAATCCATCAGCAAAACGATTCATTCATCACGGGTTTGCATTACGTGCAAATGTGAACTGGTTTAATTCCTAAAGAATCAGGCATTCTAATCACCTCATGTGAATTAAACTCCTTTTCTTGTTACCAGATCTATTTTTCATGCAATAACAACAAAATTAACCTTTGTTTCTTTCTTAATAACTATGTTCATTATGAAGAAAAAATGCCGATGGAACAACTACAAGATGAATTCATTCAATTTAACAAACAGTGGAGTCCTTGATCTTCAATTTCATTTCTTATTGATATTAATTGCTGAATTCAAAAATAGAGAGTACCTCCCATAATTTCTGGTTAGCAAGGCTCCTCTTTTGATTCGAAACACACTTTTGGACACATTGATCATGAAATTAACACATGTAGCTAAACAACCTAGTATATTAATTGAATCAAAAAAGTATACACACCATTAAAACTCTAAATCTATTTAAATCCATCAGCGAAACGAGTCATTCATCATCACGGTTTGCATTACGTGCAAATGTGAACTGGTTTAATTCCTAAAGAATCAGGCATTCTAATCACCTCATGTGAATTAAACTCCTTTTCTTGTTACCAGATCTATTTTTCATGCAATAACAACAAAATTAACCTTTGTTTCTTTCTTAATAACTATGTTCATTATGAAGAAAAAATGCCGATGGAACAACTACAAGATGAATTCATTCAATTTAACAAACAGTGGAGTCCTTGATCTTCAATTTCATTTCTTATTGATATTAATTGCTGAATTCAAAAATAGAGAGTACCTCCCATAATTTTCTGGTTAGCAAGGCTCCTCTTTTGATTCGAAACACACTTTTGGACACATTGATCATGAAATTAACACATGTAGCTAAACAACCTAGTATATTAATTGAATCAAAAAGGTATAAGCACCATTAAAACTCTAAATCTATTTAAATCCATCAGCGAAACGAGTCATTCATCATGGTTTGCATTACTTGCAAATGTGAACTGGTTTAATTCCTAAAGAATCAGGCATTCTAATCACCTCATGTGAATTAAGCTCCTTTTTCTTGTTACCAGATCTATTTTTTTTTCATGCAATAACAACAAAATTAACCTTTGTTTCTTTCTTAATAACTATGTTCATTATGAAGAAAATGCCGATGGAACAACTACAAGATGAATTCATTCAATTTAACAAACAGTGGAGTCCTTGATCTTCAATTTCATTTCTTATTGATATTAATTGCTGAATTCAAAAATAGAGAGTGCCTCCCATAATTTCTGGTTAGCAAGGCTCCTCTTTTGATTCGAAACACACTTTTGGACACATTGATCATGAAATTAACACATCTAGCTAAACAACCTAGTATATTAATTGAATCAAAAAAGTATACACACCATTAAAACTCTAAATATATTGAAATCCATCAGCAAAACGAGTCATTCATCATGGTTTGCATTACGTGCAAATGTGAACTTGTTTAATTCCTAAAGAATCAGGCATTCTAATCACCTCATGTGAATTAAGCTCCTTTTCTTTTTACCAGATCTATTTTTCATGCAATAACAACAAAATTAACCTTTGTTTCTTTCTTAATAACTATGTTCATTATGAAGAAAATGCCGATGGAACAACTACAAGATGAATTCATTCAATTTAACAAACAGTGGAGTCCTTGATCTTCAATTTCATTTCTTATTGATATTAATTGCTGAATTCAAAAATAGAGAGTACCCTCCCATAATTTCTGGTTAGCAAGGCTCCTCTTTTGATTCGAAACACACTTTTTGGACACATTGATCATGAAATTAACACATGTAGCTAAACAACCTAGTATATTAATTGAATCAAAAAGGTATAAAGCACCATTAAAACTCTAAATCTATTTAAATCCATCAGCGAAACGAGTCATTCATCATGGTTTGCATTACTTGCAAATGTGAACTGGTTTAATTCCTAAAGAATGAGGCATTCTAATCACCTCATGTGAATTAAGCTCCTTTTCTTGTTACCAGATCTATTTTTTCATGCAATAACAACAAAATTAACCTTTTGTTTCTTTCTTAATAACTATGTTCATTATGAAGAAAATGCCGATGGAACAACTACAAGATGAATTCATTCAATTTAACAAACAGTGGAGTCCTTGATCTTCAATTTTCATTTCTTATTGATATTAATTGCTAAATTCAAAAATAGAGAGTACCTCCCATAATTTTTGGTTAGCAAGGCTCCTCTTTTGATTCGAAACACACTTTTTGGACACATTGATCATGAAATTAACACATGTAGCTAAACAACCTAGTATATTAATTGAATCAAAAAGGTATAAGCACCATTAAAACTCTAAATCTATTAAAAATCCATCAGCAAAACGATTCATTCATCACGGTTTGCATTACGTGCAAATGTGAACTGGTTTTAATTCCTAAAGAATCAGGCATTCTAATCACCTCATGTGAATTAAACTCCTTTTCTTGTTACCAGATCTATTTTTCATGCAATAACAACAAAATTAACCTTTGTTTCTTTCTTAATAACTATGTTCATTATGAAGAAAATGCCGATGGAACAACTACAAGATGAATTCATTTCAATTTAACAAACAGTGGAGTCCTTGATCTTCAATTTCATTTCTTATTGATATTAATTGCTGAATTCAAAAATAGAGAGTACCTCCCATAATTTCTGGTTAGCAAGGCTCCTCTTTTGATTCGAAACACACTTTTTGGACACATTGATCATGAAATTAACACATGTAGCTAAACAACCTAGTATATTAATTGAATCAAAAAGGTATAAGCACCATTAAAACTCTAAATCTATTTAAATCCATCAGCAAAACGAGTCATTCATCACGGTTTGCATTACGTGCAAATGTGAACTGGTTTCATTCCTAAAGAATCAGGCATTCTAATCACCTCATGTGAATTAAACTCCTTTTCTTGTTACCAGATCTATTTTTCATGCAATAACAACAAAATTAACCTTTGTTTCTTTCTTAATAACTATGTTCATTATGAAGAAAATGCCCGATGGAACAACTACAAGATGAATTCATTCAATTTAACAAACAGTGGAGTCCTTGATCTTCAATTTCATTTCTTATTGATATTAATTGCTGAATTCAAAAATAGAGAGTACCTCCCATAATTTCTGGTTAGCAAGGCTCCTCTTTTGATTCGAAACACACTTTTGGACACATTGATCATGAAATTAACACATGTAGCTAAACAACCTAGTATATTAATTGAATCAAAAAAAGTATACACACCATTAAAACTCTAAATCTATTTAAATCCATCAGCGAAACGAGTCATTCATCATGGTTTGCATTACGTGCAAATGTGAACTGGTTTAATTCCTAAAGAATCAGGCATTCTAATCACCTCATGTGAATTAAGCTCCTTTTCTTGTTACCAGATCTATTTTTCATGCAATAACAACAAAATTAACCTTTGTTTCTTTCTTAATAACTATGTTCATTATGAAGAAAAATGCCGATGGAACAACTACAAGATGAATTCATTCAATTTAACAAACAGTGGAGTCCTTGATCTTCAATTTCATTTCTTATTGATATTAATTGCTGAATTCAAAAATAGAGAGTACCTCCCATAATTTCTGGTTAGCAAGGCTCCTCTTTTGATTCGAAAACACACTTTTTGGACACATTGATCATGAAATTAACACATGTAGCTAAACAACCTAGTATATTAATTGAATCAAAAAGGTATAAGCACCATTAAAACTCTAAATCTATTTAAATCCATCAGCGAAAACGAGTCATTCATCATGGTTTGCATTACGTGCAAATGTGAACTGGTTTAATTCCTAAAGAATCAGGCATTCTAATCACCTCATGTGAATTAAACTCCTTTTCTTGTTACCAGATCTATTTTTCATGCAATAACAACAAAATTAACCTTTGTTTCTTTCTTAATAACTATGTTCATTATGAAGAAAATGCCGATGGAACAACTACAAGATGAATTCATTCAATTTAACAAACAGTGGAGTCCCTTGATCTTCAATTTCATTTCTTATTGATATTAATTGCTGAATTCAAAAATAGAGAGTACCTCCCATAATTTCTGGTTAGCAAGGCTCCTCTTTTGATTCGAAACACACTTTTGGACACATTGATCATGAAATTAACACATGTAGCTAAACAACCTAGTATATTAATTGAATCAAAAAAGGTATAAGCACCATTAAAACTCTAAATCTATTTAAATCCATCAGCGAAACGAGTCATTCATCATGGTTTGCATTACGTGCAAATGTGAACTGGTTTAATTCCTAAAGAATCAGGCATTCTAATCACCTCATGTGAATTAAGCTCCTTTTCTTGTTACCAGATCTATTTTTCATGCAATAACAACAAAATTAACCTTTGTTTCTTTCTTAATAACTATGTTCATTATGAAGAAAATGCCGATGGAACAACTACAAGATGAATTCATTCAATTTAACAAACAGTGGAGTCCTTGATCTTCAATTTCATTTCTTATTGATATTAATTGCTGAATTCAAAAATAGAGAGTACCTCCCATAATTTCTGGTTAGCAAGGCTCCTCTTTTGATTCGAAACACACTTTTTGGACACATTGATCATGAAATTAACACATGTAGCTAAACAACCTAGTATATTAATTGAATCAAAAAGGTATAAGCACCATTAAAACTCTAAATCTATTTAAAATCCATCAGCAAAAACGAGTCATTCATCATGGTTTGCATTACGTGCAAATGTGAACTGGTTTTTAATTCCTAAAGAATCAGGCATTCTAATCACCTCATGTGAATTAAGCTCCTTTTCTTGTTTACCAGATCTATTTTTCATGCAATAACAAACAAAATTAACCTTTGTTTCTTTCTTAATAACTATGTTCATTATGAAGAAAATGCCGATGGAACAACTACAAGATGAATTCATTCAATTTAACAAACAGTGGAGTCCTTGATCTTCAATTTCATTTTCTTATTGATATTAATTGCTGAATTCAAAAATAGAGAGTACCTCCCATAATTTCTGGTTAGCAAGGCTCCTCTTTTGATTCGAAACACACTTTTGGACACATTGATCATGAAATTAACACATGTAGCTAAACAACCTAGTATATTAATTGAATCAAAAAGGTATAAGCACCATTAAAACTCTAAATCTATTTAAATCCATCAGCAAAACGATTTCATTCATCACGGTTTGCATTACGTGCAAATGTGAACTGGTTTAATTCCTAAAGAATCAGGCATTCTAATCACCTCATGTGAATTAAAGCTCCTTTTCTTGTTACCAGATCTATTTTTCATGCAATAACAACAAAATTAACCTTTGTTTCTTTCTTAATAACTATGTTCATTATGAAGAAAATGCCGATGGAACAACTACAAGATGAATTCATTCAATTTAACAAATAGTGGAGTCCTTGATCTTCAATTTCATTTTCTTATTGATATTAATTGCTGAATTCAAAAATAGAGAGTACCTCCCATAATTTCTGGTTAGCAAGGCTCCTCTTTTGATTCGAAACACACTTTTGGACACATTGATCATGAAATTAACACATGTAGCTAAACAACCTAGTATATTAATTGAATCAAAAAGGTATAAGCACCATTAAAACTCTAAATCTATTTAAATCAGTCAGCAAAATGAGTCATACATCACGGTTTGCATTACGTGCAAATGTGAACTGGATTCATTCCTAAAGAATCAGGCATTCTAATCACCTCATGTGAATTAAACTCCTTTTCTTGTTACCAGATCTATTTTTTCATGAATCCAAAAATAGAGAGTACCTCCCATAATTTCTGGTTAGCAAGGGCTCCTCTTTTTGATTCGAAACA